>CAUYQV010176965.1:0-35146 GCA_963574575.1 Galagoides demidoff | reverse complement strand
AAACACAACTTTCCTGGAGCAAAGGGGAGAGTGTTTTTCCAAGGAGGGTTTTTCTTGAATTTTATTTCAGAGGGAGTAGGAAAGTACAAGACTCACTGCAGGGACACTTGAGGCCCCGGTGAAGGGGGACGGCATTGTCTTGAGCTCTGGCTGGGAGGACCGGGTGCTGGGAATGTAGGAGGGAGAGCAGAAGAATGGGCTTGTCAACTTTCCGGGTCCCAGTGCTTCTGAAATAGGTGGAAATTATAGCTCGGGTCCCTTCACCATGGGAACATCTGGAATATAAGTACTTCTGTGCATATTAAGAAGACTATTTATAGTTTTCTACGCATGTTAGGGAAGGCAATTATGTAAAGTACTACTGTATTATTAGGTATGGGAAAAATACCAGGCTTGCAATAACTGCAAAGATCTAAAAGCAATTCAGACTTTCACAGATCTGTCTACTCCAGGCTGTAAGTACTAGTTTCTTTGCCCAATGCAGCAACACCAGTGAACTCGATCTCCATTCTCTGCTGACACCAACAAAGTGACGTCACCAGGCATATCCTTGCTGTGGCGTCCTGTCAATGCTGGCTCTACACCTACAGTTCACGGGAGCCAAGCAGACACATGAGCCCACTTCTGAGATTATATGAAACATTCTCCACCACACAACCATGGCTGTTCTTTGACTGAGTCAAAGGGGTTACTGAGTCACACGAAGACCACAGCCACAAGGAACTTTCATGATGAAGGTGCTAGCGATTTTCTGACTCTTAAACACCTGCACTTCTTAAACATTGGCAGCATTTTAATTGTGGATGATTGACAATTCAGGCTTCAAAGCATTTTTTTGTGGTTGTCATAGCCCTTGACCCTGGGGCAGTGACAGTAAAGACACTCACAGTTTATGAAAAGCCACCAAGACCTGGCTCTTTCCTTGTTTCACTAGTTTTGGACAAACTTCTGTTGTAGTGTCTTCTCGTGTCTTCCAAGAATTGCTGGGAGGGTGGAGGAAAGGCAGAGGAGTGCTTTGACATTGAGCTTCAGGTGCCCCCACGGCATTTAACACCCAAGAGCTCCCTGTGTGCACCCAGCACCAGAGATGTGGGGTTTGGGGGACTGACAGGCGCTTTCCTGTCTGTAGCTTGATCTCATCAGGAAATTTCTCAGGGACATGAATAATAAGCGTAGGATTATTTCATGGTATAATATTGTAGTGAGTGTTCTTTTTTTGTAACCACCAATGCAATTGTAAATTACATTTTGTTCTTGCTATATCAGAGATTCATGTATATATGCATGTGCTTGTAGAGTCACACACACATAATGTTTTCTTTTGCCTGATTCTGCAAGTTTCATTTTCAGGCACTTTGGAAGGTGATCGAGTAGTCTCCAGCAGGCTGAATGGCGGGTCCAGCCAACCTGGGTGGGTTCCATTCTATGCCAGGAGACCTTTCGCAAATTTCTCGGCTTCTCTAGAATCAGATGCCTGATTGCCTCTGTGAAATAAGTGACCTGGATCCCTGCGGATTCCTGGGATCACTTCTAAGCCTGAGTCATTTGTTGGTGAGATAAACCATCTTGTTGGCTTATCCAAGCAACCTTCCTGCCAGGGAAGGACTTCTACCCACAACATGGAGAAAGAAATCCGGAAATCCAGGAAGCCTGGGAACAGAGATGGTCACATTTCATGACATTGTTGAAAAAAATAGGAAAAAAACTGGAAACACTGACATGGTTCAGTAAATGATGGGCTACCATAAGGTGGAATAATAGATAACCATAAAAAGGTATTATGAGGCCTTTAATTATAGGCAAAAAGGTTCCTATGAGACTGTTAAGTACAAGAAAGCAGGCTGTAAATAGCACAAACAGCATTTTCTCATTTTTGAAATTTAAACGGGGTGGCACGGGACAGGGTGTCTGGGTACGAGGGTAAGAGAATATTTTGACAAATTTACAAATCAGAGCTTGATTTTACGCACAGTTTTGCCATCATGTACTGGAGCTTTTTCTGCTTCGTAAACATCTCCACTGTAATCAAGCCCAATTTTCTAAAGCAACACAGGACAATTAACAGCTCTTACCAACTTTCCAGGCTACTGTGGCTTAAGGAAGCACAGCCCAAGCCTATTAAACAGGAATGTAAATCTTGATCTTGTGTGGAGCAGGGGTGTACAATGCTGAGTTCTCTCTTCTCACCCCTCTCTCTTTGAATTGCATAATAAGCAACTGCTAGAAAAAAAATAATTAAATTCAAAAGTAAAACAGTAGAGCCGTGAGAAGAGAAAAAGAGGCACAGGAGAAAGGTCGTTCAAATGCTGCTCACTTAATAATGAAATAGAAAAGTGTGGGTGGGGAGGGAGGATTACAGAGTTCTTAGGGAACTGGTCACCGGCGTGGCAACGAAACCACTGGCTACCAAGGAGTGGAGGGGCACCGTGGCGCAGAAGGAAACCAGAAACGAGAAAATCCAAGCATGTAGCGTGGAGGCTGCTAATAATGCAGCCTACCCAAGCATGTGATTTAATTTCATCTTGAACCACCCAAATCCTCTCTTGAATATTAAGTTCCACTGAATGGCATTGTTTGCAGAATTCTTGTCTTCGTTCATGAAAGAGGAACAGAATTACAAAGGCCAAAAGTAATTACATTTTCAATAAACTAAAGCTACCAATTCTTAAATGGGTCTTCTTAATTTCAGTGCACGATTTTAAAAATATTTAACCATTATCTCCCCAGGTTCTTCACTTTAGCGGTTGGATTGAGCAGCCAATTGGTTATTTTTTATTTCTGCAACCCTTAAAATACTGGACTGCCGCGTCTTAAATAAAATGCAAGTTAAATGTCAAGGGCAATTGTTGGATAGTCACAACTTCATAGTGAACCTGGTGCCAGGGTCCTCATCTGGCCTTTCCTCAAACTGCCACAAGAAGCCTGGGTGGGTGACGGGGGTCCCGCAGGGAGGACACACGCACATCTTCCTGAGAATAGATAAGGCCTTCCCTGTGCCAGAAACATACGAATTGACCTTCAACCTTCCGAACCCTGAGACTGAACACTCCCCTTTTGGACGTATAAACAGAGGCTGGACTGAGCAGACAGGAACCGGGGAGGCTTCTTTATGGTAGCATAATGAACCAGAGTTTTCCAGGGAAAAGACGAGTCCCTAAGAAAAAGTCGCCCCGAGGGTCCCACTTAATAGTAAATTATTGTTTTAGTGTATTAAATTGTACCCTGGAGGCCTAAAGGAATTACAGGAAAAACAGCCTGATTTACTTTTACAAAGTGATTTACACACCGGAGTATAATCTGTCTCAATAAATCTGAAGCCTCTACAAAACAAGCCACTCCTAAGGTAATACAAAGCAGGGCGATTTCAATTATGTAGTTATTTACCACCACTCAATTCTGCTTCCCTCGGAGTCCAAGCCGGAGAAAATAAACACAGGCCTGCTCTTTAATTCATTCTGTCACACGGAGACCATTTTCTCGTGTAGTGCAAAAAAACGGGAAATGCTGTTAGAGAAGAGTCTCTTAATCTCTCTCCCCTCTCTCCCTCCGCCAGTCTCTCTCCCTGGGCACAATCCTGAGATGCTTTGAGATTGCTGTGTTCTCAGACAGTGCCAGGAAGATTTACAAAGAACAAGAGGCTCTTCTGCCCACAAATGAGGGAACAAAGTACGTCTTATTTGCAACAACACTGCTCAGCATTTCACATTTACCTGCCTGTCCTTTGGTTCTGTAATTTGCTGCATAATTGAAAGGTGAATCTCAAGTTCAATTAGTAGGACAGTTCTTTCCCTTGAAAACAGAAATGGCAGCGGGAAACAGATTTTTTTTTTTTTTTTTGAGACGGAGCCTCAAGCTATCCCCCTGGGTAGAGTGCCATGGCTTCACAGCTCATAGCAACCTCCAACTCCTGGGTTCAAGCGAGTCTCCTGTCTCCGCCTCCCAAGTAGCTGGGACCACAGGCGCCCGCCACAACGCCCGGCCATTTTTTGGGTGCAGCCATCATTGTTGTTTGGCGGGCCAGGGCTGGGGATTCGAACCCGCCACCTTAGGTGTATGTGGCTGGCGCCTTAGCTGATTGAGCCACAGGCGCCAAGCCTGGAAACAAATTTTAAAGAGGATCAATCTTCTTGACTTCTTGTAGTATCTCCAGTTCACAAACCTCTTTCTTTTCAAACTTAATATTTATTAAGGGTATTTCCCCAAAGAACATTTGCTAAAGTTGCTACTGCCAGAAGCTGAAAATAGAGTTCACTTAAAAGCACTTTTATTTATGTAACGTGAGAAAATTTATGTAGCTATCATTGATAGAATGTTCAGCCCATTTTCTTATCAGCAGTGTACTTCCCAAAATGAGAAGTGCACGCACTGAAATATGCATCAGGTTAGGCAGAACCAGGAGAGGCTAGGACCCGGGAACGGGCTGCCCAAACGGAAAACGTCTCGTCCGTGTAGGTGATCATAACAAAGCACTGATCAAATTCAAAATCATAAAGCACGCATGCTCAGATTGGTTCAGACAAATTGCTCCTCCTCCTGAAAAACGTTTTTTTTTTTTAAGTCTGAAATTTCAACAAGGATTCCAACCATTTCTAAGTACATTAAAAATAAACCTTTCCCCTTCCCATCCCCCAGTTCTTCCTACCAGGTCCACCCAGCCCCACCCCAGAAGCCCATTCTGTCTACACATGGGTTGCGCAGTGTGGAGCCCCTCTCCATATGTGGGTACCGAGCCCCTGGACTGTGATTAATCCAAGTAGGAATGGATGGTGCGCATCAGATTTCTAAGCTGGTACCAAAAAGAGAGTAGGAAATCTCTCATTGGATTTTAATATTGACTTAGATGCTGAAATGATATATTGCACTAACAAAAATATGTTATTTAAATCAATTTCTTCTGTATCTTTGTTCTTTTTAAAATGTGGCCGTTAGAAAATTTTAAAGTACGCCCGGGATTGTGTGGTTTCTGTATTGGACAGGGACAGCCCTGGTCTACTCTGTGCGGGGAAACGCCGGGTCCTTAAGGGGAAACATCCTGTGCGTTGTCATCTGCCCCTCTTCCATCCTTTCCGCTATTCCCGTTCTCTGCCCCCAACTTATCACAGGCATGTTTAAAGTGGCTAAGTCAGAACCGGGTCTGGCCTCATCCGCAGTCTTCGTTTCATACTGTCCAGCGGGCTGCTGCATGGACGCCTGCTCTTCTCATCCCAAAGACCCCAGATACCCCACCTGGACCCTCCCTGCTGCCACGCCGAGGAAGGACAAGGGCAGTCTTGTCGGTGGAATTGGGGCCACTGGGTTTCAGGGTGCCCAGCATACAGTAGGCACTTAATAAGCAGGTGTTTGACACCCTACACATCAAAGTGCCCGGGAGCTAATGCAGCCAGACCCAGCCTGTGCTAGGAAGCCGGCGCGGGGCGAGGAGCCCACTCACAGCCTGGCACATCTGCTCGGCTCTGGGGCCTGCCCCTCCCAGGCAACGGCTTCTGCGGGCCTGGGGGTGCCGCAGGGCTCTCCAACTAACGGGTCTCAGCAGCTCTAGCAGACAGGAAAGATGTGAAGGGCATAGAAAAGCCATTTCTAGGCTCAGGAGTCACACCACGAAGAAGAGGGGCAAGTGGCGGTGAGCAAGGAGTCACAACAAGCCCGCCTTAGCCCCTGCGCAGTGCAGGGGATCAGCCACAGGCTGGGGATGCTAAGCGGGTAGAACTCAGCGTGAGCTCATGGTCCTCTGGGGTGGGGGCGGGGGCGGGGGTGGGAGGCTGGAAGTTGCCTTGTTTCTCAGCTAGCAGGAGTGACTCGCTGTGTCTGATGCCCATGGATGTTGGTTTATGTGATTTCCAAAATAAGGCAGCTCAGCCCTGGGTCTCCTGATTGGGCTTGACCTGCAGTGGGTTGGGGGACACCCTTCAGGTGAGTGAGGTGTACTTGGACTTACGATTATCCTTGAACTAAGACAGAGGCCACATTTGCAACCCCCACACCCCCTGTCCTCAGATTTGTGTCTCAGTTCTGAAATTCGGCTTGTAAACTCACAGCTTGTTAAAGGTTGGGTTTTTCTGTGTGCAAGGTAGTTGATGGTGTCTGTTTTTCAAAGCAGCTTTTCAGAGAGGGCTCCTTGCTTATGGTTCAATTGAAAAATCACAAAAGCTCATGAAAATTGTATTGAAAGACACACTGGGCTTTCGAAACACACAGAGGCAATTAAAAATATAGATTTGTTTACTGTAAGGTTTAATTTTAAGAAATAAGGTGGCTATTAAAAGATCAACACCGCACCTGAACAGCCTACCATGACCCGAGTTCTGATACGATGTTGTGAGTACACACCACCGTCTATACAGCCTGTGGGTACACACCATTGTCTATACAGCCTGTGAGTACACACCATTGTCTATACAGCCTGTGGGTACACACCACCGTCTATACAGCCTGTGGGTACACACCATTGTCTATACAGCCTGTGGGTACACACCACCGTCTATACAGCCTGTGAGTACACACCACCGTCTATACAGCCTGTGGGTACACACCACCGTCTATACAGCCTGTGAGTACACACCACCGTCTATACAGCCTGTGGGTACACACCACCGTCTATACAGCCTGTGGGTACACACCACTGTCTATACAGCATTCTTGTCCAAAATGTTCAACCTCAATCTAATCGTCAGGGAATAATCACACAGATTAATGTGGACTGAAAACAATATTCAAATAATGGAAGACAAATGAACAAAGCAAGACAAAAGGTAAGGGGTTTCTTTCAAGTTAAAAGACACGGAAAGACATGTGAAAACATGAACCTCGGCTATGTGATACATTTTTTTTTTAATTTTAAAAAATTTGAAAAGAAAATTAAAATTTGAAAATTTAAGTTTTTTATAAAAGACATTTTGAAGATTCTTATGGAAATTTGAATTTGGACTCAACATTAGTTAGATATTACTAAATTCATGTGGATTTTCTTCAGCATGGTAATGGTGTGGTTAGGTGAGAGAATGTCCTTTGGAGTACAGGGTGGCCATAAAATTTTGTGCAATTTAACATAGTGTGCAGAATTGCACGTGAACTTATGGATACCCTGTATTTAGGGGTGAACTCACTTCGAAATGGTTCAGCCAAAGCATACATGTCAAAAAGAAAAGTAATATCCTGCCCGAGGAAGAGATAAAACAAGCTGCAGTTTAGTATATTCTATGGAACTCGGGTGGGTTCTCACCTTTGTTCCTGGTGGAAGAAATAAAGACTGCTTGGTAGTTTTATTCATACCTGAGAACGCATTTAATGCTGTAACTCTAAAGAACCAGACGAGCAACTTTAGGTGCCAGAAGTAGATTCTCCCTCCCTGGAAATGAGAATTCTAACTATGGCTTTATGACAAATACACTGCTGGGTCTTGTTTTTACCTCTCAGTCTGAAATGAGGATTGATCATGCTTCAGAGGATTGGAAGAACACTGGTTAAGGCTGGTCAAGGTTGGTCAAGGCTGGTCAAGGTTGGTCAAAGTAAAGACCACTGTGGTGGATGCTTTGACAAGGGCCTCTGGCGACTATGACTCACGTCCATTTGGAAAAAAATGAAGAGTTCTCTTACTATTTTGAGGATGGGGTTGGAGTGAGAGGGATCGATTTTGTTCTGGAGTGGGCCTCCCTCCATTTCTGTTATGCACCAGGCATGTTTTGGAGGCTGGAGCCCAGCCAACGCCTTGTCTCTTCCTGCTCAGGCCACTGTGGGACTCAATTGGGATCAGTGTGGAAGAAGAAAGGGCCTGGGAATGAGGCCCGGTCAGACACTGCATTTGAACCCCAATTGTACAGTGGTGCCCTCTTATGAACTACACCAGGGAGATTCCAGATTAGAGATTTGAGAGAAAGGCACTAGATTTTAGAGAGCAATTTTGTAAATGTTAAGAAAAACAAAACACTCGATCCCTTTGTACCACTGGACGCTCACACAGTCCCCAGGTGGCTACATCAGCGTTGACCTGGGAGGGGCCGTGTGCATGATTTGAAGACAACTTAGTCTGGTCAATAATCATAATTTCTAAACATAAAAAAAATTGATTGAAAATTAATCTCTAACCATTGTATTTTTTTGTTAATATTGGCAAATTTTATGCACCAAGGGGCCTTTTAAAAAAATACATTTGATTTCAGAACTTCTATATATGTCTCTAGAATTTCTCCAGTTGTTTTGCTGCTTTTTTTCACTTTATCCTTTACTCGTAATTTATTTTCATCCAGTTATTCTGGTGCTGGTGGTTTGTTTCATCTGATTATTGGTTTCATCCAATTATTCTGGTGTTGGCTTGTCAGGGCCGAATTGGAAGCAACCAAAATGTCTAACAATAGGAGTTCAGTTGGCGATAAGTCAAAGTCTAATGATGAAGGATTGGTTAAATAAACTGCAAAAGGTATTTTACATTATGCACAAAAACATTAAAAATGTGAACTGGTAATTAGTAATAGTCAGCTTCTCCTAATTCTAAAATCTCATAAACACATTGGCAGATAAGTAAAACAGGTTAAAAGTAGAGAAAAAAAAATTAAACTCTGAAAATTTCCAGATTTTTTTTCCTATTTTATCACAAAGGGTTTAAGACTATTCTATTTTTATAAAAGCAGCTGCATGTTTATTACATTACAAAAATACCATGGAGGCCTGAGCAGGCCCCAGCTGCCCTCAGAAAGCAGAGGGAGGAAGCTTTTGTTTTCTGGGAAGACAGAGTTGTTTTCTCCTCTGAAAAACCCACCTATGTGGTTGGCTTTGCCCTTTTCCAGGTAGGAGGGCAGGGATCGAGTCCTTACAAGTCTGGATTTTCAACTGAGGTTGAGAAGAAAGACAGGCCTTGAACCTAAAAAATTCTAAGTGGAATACAGTTACCTTCAGAACTTGTCTCTGTGAACTCAGCCTGGGCTTCATAACAGTCACAGATGTGGATTCCTTAAGAATAATAATAATAATAGCTCCCCCAAAAGAAAGAGGTACGGTTAAGCAGAAAGAAGATAATAATGATAGCATCCTAGCCAGCCAGCAACTACCACCATTATCATTTTGGTCTGTTTCTAAACAGATGACTCTGTGCACTCCAGTTTTCACCTCCCAAACTCCATCAGAATGGCTTTTCTCAAGGTCCCCATGGACTTCCAGGTGGCTAAATTCTTAGTCCTCACTGCACTTGACGTATCTGTCAGATACAGATAATGCTCTGTCCTCCCTGGAACAATTTTTTTTTTTTTTTGACAGAGTCTCACTCTGTTACCCTGGGTAGAGTACAGTGATATTATAGCTTACAGCAACCTCAAACTCCTGGGCTCAAGCAATCCGCTTGCCTCAGCCTCCCAAGAAGCTGAGACTATAGACCCTGTCCAACTGATTTTTCTATTTTTAGTAGAGACGGGGTGTCACTCTTGCTCAGGCTGGTCTGCAGCTCCTGAGCTCTAGAAATCCACCTGCTTCAGCTTCCCAGAATGCTAGGATTATAGGAGTTAGCCACCATGCCTCATCTCCTTTTGAAAAATCAAAATCATACAAAATTGTAATAGGCAAAAGTGGGAATCTCTATTCCTTTTTTTCATTCCCTTTGCCTAGACGTGGCCAAAACATTGTTAACCATTTTATATATATTATTTTGGACTTTTTTTCTATGCATTTATAATTATAAGTTTGGTTTTTTGTTTGTTTTTTGAGACAGAGTCTGTCTCATTCTGTCATCCTGTTTAGAGTGCAATAGTATCATAGCTCACAGCAACCTCAAATTTGGGCTCAGAGCATTCATCCTACCTCAGCCTCCCAAGCAGCTGGGACTACAGGTGAGGGCCATGACGCCCAGCTAGTTTTTCTATTTTTAGTAGAGACAGGGGTTTTGCTTTTGCTGAGGCTGGTCTAGGCAATCCACCCACCTTGGTCTCCCAGAATTGGTATTTCAGGAGTGAACCACCTTTCCCAGCCCTCCTGGGAACACTTTCTTCACTGTTTCCAGAACAGCACAGAGCCTGATTCCTCTCCCTCCCATCCTGGGCCTCCTCATCTCCTTCACTGCCCAGTGTTAGGGCTCCAGAGCTCATCCCGGGAATTCGGTCTTCACTCACTCCCTTGATGCCCTGGTGCCACGTTTTGTCTTCAAATCATTGTGCGTTTATTTATTGATTCAACAAATCAACAATACCAGACACTGTTCCTGTCACTGATGATTTAAGAAAAGGAAAGAAGGGAAACACCTCCAAGCCTTTATGGAGCTCAGAGCAGGAGCATTTTCATGGGGAGGGAGCCTAATTTTTTCTAGACTCCCAGAAATATTCAAAATAATGTGTGTTAAAGGGTCATGTACTGGGTTAAATTGTATCCCTCCAAAATTCATGCCCACCTAGATCCACAGAATATGGCCTCATTTGGGAATAGGGTTTTTGCAGAGCAGCTGAGTTCATGCCAGATTAGAGTAGGTGCTAATTCCAATGACTGACATCTTTACAAGAAGGCCACGTGAAGACACAGAGAGACACAGGAGGGACACAGGGCAGAGAGAGTCTCGGGAAGACCGAAGAGACACAGGGGAAAAGGCCATGGGAAGGAGGCAGAGACTGGAGTCTTCCATCTTCAGGCCAGAGAGCATCAAGGATTGATGAGCCAGGAGAGCGGGGTGGGGCAGCCTCTCCCATGGAGTCTTCAGGGGAATCAGCCCCTCCAACACCTTGATGTTGGACTTCTGACCTCCAAAACTGTTGAGAGAATAACTTTCTGTTGGTGTAAGCTCCCCAGTTTGTTTTTTGTTTTGACAAAAAATTGTTACAGCAGCTCCAGGCAATCAGGTGCAATGTGTGATGGAGAAAGTTGGAATTGAGGGTAGAGCATGCCCAGTAGAGGAGGTTGGAAACGTACACAGGGTTGCCAGTGAAGCCCTCCTCCCAAAAGTCACATTTGAATACAAACCTAAGGGGAGTTAGAGAGAGACTCCTGGGGCCACCTGGGAAAAGAGCTTTCCAGGAGCACTGTCCACACAGAGGCACTGAAAGCACCTGGGAATTCATTAGAAATGCAGACTTCCCAGCTTTGCCCCAACCTACAGAACAAGAACCACTGGGGATGGGGCTCTGTGTTTTAATGAAGCCTCCTGGGGACTCGGTGCACCTCAAGTTTGAGATCTGCTGCCTGCACCCCTCATGCCCCTCTGCTGTGACTCTAGGCTGCCCGCTCAGGGCTCTGTTCTTGCTAGAACCCTCTCTACATGGCCCCCCGCCCTGGCCAGCCCCAGCCTTCCTTCTTCAGCCCCCACCCCCATCCGATCAAGCTCCACATCCTCACCCAGGGTCCCCCTGACCACCCTCGCTAAACTCACCCCCACACCCCGATGCATCCTTTCCTTTTTCCCGATTCACGTTTCTCCAGAGCATACCTTGGGCTCCTCAGACATCTGGGTTCTGAGACTTCGTGAACAACAGACAACAGGTAGGGAACCCAAGGAGTGAGATTAATAAATAAAGACACGTGTGATTCATAAATTAAAGTCAAGGGGCGTGGGGGCAGCCTGGGCTCAAAAGAAGGAAGAAATTGTGTCAGCTCTGCAAGAGCAATGAGAAATCGCCTAATCCTTTGGCTTCCAAACTTATTTAGATATTTGTTTTTTAAAAAATCACATGACTATGCCCTGACTAGAGCTCCTCTGGTTGGCAGGTCAGGAAGGGCCTCGGGGCACCCCAACCCCAGCATATTGTGGGAACTATTGATTCGGTTATCTCTCATTTGTTAATGGCAAAACTGGGCCTTACAGGTGGATTTAATTTTACTTAAAAGAAATTAGATCACCTCTCAGGCTTTGTTTAACAAAAACATGCTATAATTTAATGGGGTCTCAGGACGGCTCCGGCAGAACCCTGTGCTGTGGCCTCTGTCTGAACCCCCCATCTCTGAGCAACTCTTCACATATTCTCCAGCCCCTCCTCTCTGCCTGCCTCTCAGTGGCATCACCAGTTTCTTCAAAGTAAAAATGTTGACTTTTTTCCTGCCCTTTGTTCTCTGAATCTTGGTTCCCTCAATTTCTTTCTCCTGACTCCAAGTTCTCACTCATAACCCCTAAGCCTTTTGGGGAGTGAGGTCATGTTTCGTGATTCCAAATGTATTGGCACAAAGTAAGCGGTTCAGGCACTGAACTGGTGTAAAAACAAGAGCGAATGGATAGAAGAGGAAGGAGAGAGAATGATTAACTTAAGAAAGCAAAAGTGGGAGAGAGGCACCTTCTCCTCACCTGTTCCGAGTAGGCTGTCAGCAAGGCAGATGAGACGGCAAGGGCTCCTGAAACAGGGCACCTCCTGGGTCCCTATGACCTGAGAGGCTTGTGCTGGGAACGGGGACGAAGTAGAAGCTCCGAAGAGCGCTTCTCTTGTCCCCCCTGCAGGTGAGCTGCCCCTGGGCTGGCTTCCTTCTTAGATTCTCTCTTAGCTGTGGAGTCCACAGCACGCTGCACGCCGGCCAGTGCACAGAACTGCCCGGAGAGGAATCCTGGGGCTGACTTCCTTGCCTTCAAAGTTGGCCTAACTTGGGTCAAGATCTCAATCACTTCATTCGAATCACATGCCCCCAGTCTGTGTGTTACCCCCCCATTTCTCTGGAGAGGGGAGGGGTGGTTTCCCAAAGAAAAAATGAAGTGTTGTTCCTGGAAGAAGGGAAAATATATGGAGCAGGCAAGATGTCAGATGCCCATGGCCACACTCCATGGAAGCTGGTGACACCCACGGGGTAACTCTGAGGGGGCAGGAACCTAGGAGGGTTTTTAGCTGCCTGGGACTCCTGGCCTTCACAGAGACCCCTGTGCTCTGTTAGGCACAGGAGCTAGAACAATCATGTACGCATCCAAAAATCAACCTCAACTTCAATGTCATTCCAACTCACCTTCAAGGGAATATTGATCCCCTTAGGCTTGATCCTTAAGGATATCAGCGCTCCTGAATGGACAGGGAGAGGAGAGCACCCACTTCCCACCTGCCCTTCCTCTTCCCCAGCGACTTTTAAACTCCTGGAACCACAAGGAGGGAAAAATCCAAGGGAAGCCTTAGATTGACTTTCCTACCAGCAGGATCTTCATTCAAGAAAATGCAACAAACGTGGTGTTCCTTTTATTTGTGGAAGAAAATTTATTCCTGTCCTATTGCAGGTATAAATAAAGATCTGTACCTTCCTTGGAAACATGGTCCCTCAAAGTACTGTGATTTAATACACTTGTGCTTTATTTTCTCAAAATCAAGGGTTCTATGTCAGTCCTTTTAAAGAAAGACTGAAATTGAGGAAGTCTTGAAAGGCCCTCTCCAGGTGAGTGTGTGGTCAAAAATAGAAGCCTAGTGACTCCAGAAACAGACGCTTATAGTCCATGGATTTGTTTATCAAGGTTCCAAGTCAGTCCAAGGGGCAAATAATAGTGTTTTTTAACAAACTTTGCTGAACAACTGTATGCTTACATGGAAAACAATGAACCTCCACCTCAAAGTTAATTTGAGCTGAATTACAACTTAGATATGTGTATAAAATCCAGAACCATAAGCTTTTGGAAGAAAACATAGGACTCTAGCTTCATGATCTTATAGTGGGCAAAGATTTCTTAGAGCTCCCAAACCATGAACCAGAAAATAAAAAATTGATAACTTGGACTCCATCAACATTAAAACCTTCTGCTTATCAAAAGACAACGCTAAGAAAATCAACAAATAAGCCCAGACAGATTGGGAAAAACATTTGCAACACACATACTGACAAAGGACTTGAATTCAGAATTATATACATATCTCTGTAAAGGACTTTTACAAATCAACCATAAAGAGGTAAAGAACTCCATTATAAAATGGTCAAAAATGGAACAGATGCTTCAGAAAAGAAGGTAAACTAAGGGCGATAAGACCTGGAAAGGTGCTCCCTTGTCCTCAGTCCTCATTCAAGTCCAAGCCACAGTGAGACAAGGCCTCGTACCTGCTAGACAGGCTTAAGATAAAATAGCCCAGAACAAAACAAAACCCCTCAAACTGTCAATACCAAATTCCAGGAAGAATCTAGAGCAACTGGAACTCTCTTTTATTGCTGCTGGGAATGTCAAACGGTGTGACAGTTTGGGGGAGCTATTGTAGTTGACAATTTCTTATAAAGTTAAACATGCATATAACCTATGATGAAGACACAGGCATTTGGACATAGACTATTCTATTCCTGTGTATTTGCCCAAGAGAAAGGAAAACACATCTACACATAAGGATTTGTATGTGACTGTAACAGCAGCTTTTAAAAGTAATAGACAAAAACTGGAATGATCCAAATGTTTAAGAAAAGATTGGGTAAGTTGTGGTACATTCATACAATGGAAATCTACTCAGTAATCAAAAAGGAACTAACCATCGATTCACTCAACAACACGGATGAACATTAGGTTGAGCTAAAAATGTCAGAACCCAAAGAATGCAAATCGTACGATTCTTTTATATGAAATGCAAAACTAGGCAAAACTGCACTGTGGTGATAAAAATCAGAGTGATGGCTTCGAGGGGTAAGGGGGGTTGCCAGGAAGGGAGCACAAGGAAACTTCCCGGAGTGATGGAAACGTTCTGTGTTTTGATTGAAGTGGTTAACATGGGTATATAATTGTCAAAACTCATCAGACTGAACACTTAAGATCTGTGCATTTTTATTATACCTGTTTTTATTATACCTGAATAGAAATAAAGTGTTAGCAATGAGAATAGTCAGCCTGGAGGATTATTAACATGGATTTGAGTTCTCTGTGGCGTCCTGGGATGCAGAGATGAATGTTTAATTCACAAAGGCAAATTTTAGGGAGGACAAGAAGTCACATTTCCTCCTCTCTGTCTAAAAGCTATTTAGCTACGGCTTGGGGCATGTGGACTTGAAACACAGAGGTCATAGATGTTGGTCTTGAATCCTCATTATATTTAGGACTGGAAAAAGAGAGATATCAGCCATTCGGGTAGATATGTATGTATATATATTTTTTTCGTATATTTAGCTAAAGTTTTGAACATACGTGAACCGAATGGCAAGTGTACCACGTGTACCTTCAGATAGGGCCGTGCACCTGTAGATGCCAATCTTTGCACACCTGTCTCTCTGTCCTCCAGGCCCATCAGGATTGCAGAAGGGAAAAGAAGGCAGCCTTCCCAGCTGCCCTTGTCATCCAGCTTAGGATTCTTGGCAGTAGCACAGTGACTGAGACCGCAGGCTTGGTAAGCCCCCTACCCAAGTATGGCCCTCAGTTCCTCCAGATGAAGGAAATCTGGACTGTGGGCATCTGCACTGTGCTGAGCCCCAGGGGGCTTATCAGAGTGTTAGAGCTCACAGGCATCAGTATCTTCCTCATCCTCCTCTCCCTCTTCAGACAGCTCCCCTGTGCAAGGTTGAGTCCCAGGTAGCATCGTGATGAGCACGGTCCCTACTGGGTCTTTCTCAAAGAGCTTGTGGTCTATCAGAAGCCACAAAGAGCAAGATAACTACACAAATCTTTGGCAGGTATAGCACAGATGGGGTAAAGAGCACTGGGTCACTGAGCTCAGACCTGGGTCCTCAAGGGGGAAAGGACGATGAGTAATACATGTGGCACCGAGAAATGAGTCTGGCTGGAGAGGAGAACGCAGACGTGGAACCAGAGGCAGAGAGAGAGAGAGAATGAGGACGTAGGAAATACCACATAACACGCGGTGAGAAGGCAGCACATGAGCGACAGGGGCATTTGGACAGAGGCAGTGTGTTAGGAAAATCACTCAAGCCTTGGAATAAGACAGAGGAGAATGACCACACCACTGTGAGTCTCCGCTTAGGACCCTGCCAAACACGTCTAACCCAGCTGAATACTTGTCTCTGCAGGTCAGGGTGAGTGTTAACAAAAACAATTGTTTGAAGTTGTTAGGGAGGTGGTTTCTTTGTTCAGATAATTTCAGTTACTTGACCTGCTGGATGACAGGTATTTAATAGACCATTTAGATTGACTGTTTCTGTTATTCAACTCACATTGGTTTTCCTCGCTCAGTGATGGCAGTACATTTTAGCAGAGCATCTTCCTATTTTTAGAGTGTTTTCATGAACATGAATTCGTGGGAGCCTTACAACATCTTTCCTTTAAAGAGGACAATCTGAGGTTCAGACAGATAAAGTGAGCTGCCCAGAGACGTCACACTATTTGTGAAGGGCAGAGCTGAGATTAGGATGTAGGTCTTGTAAAACAGAATTTTAGTTTGGAAAACCCAAATTGTCCGATACTAGGACTTCAGTCTTCCGGGACCTTGGACTTTGGTTGTGAATTTCTGTTTTCCTTTGATATGGACTTGTTGATAAATTTCTCCATGCTGAATTGTATTTGGCAGCCAACAACTAGGGTGCTAGTGCCCTGTTGTAAAACCCTAACAGCCCTATTTTGATAAGACTAGCCATAATTTATTGCTGCTCTAACCTCTCTGTTGCTTAGACAACCAATATCCTGAATTAAGACTTAGGCTATTTTAGTTAAGTTTAAAAATTTATTACCTTATAACCACTCAGCCCATCACTTTGCTCATGTTCTGCTCCTATGAGTCACACTGACCCCCTAAGAGTTGCTTCAAACTCTGGATTAGCTAAGACCTGTGGCCCTGGTGCATGTGACAACCCAGGACAAATGCCTCAGGACTCACTCTGACAGCATCTGCTCCTCTCCTTGCTAAGTCTGCCAAGTAGACCAGGCCCGGGAATACTCCACGCTGACTTTCCAACACCTGCTCTTTCTGCTGCCTCACTGTCTGCTGCAGAGCAGGCCAGCTCTTTTCCCAGTAAGCAGGCTGGCGCAGGGGCCCTTCCGTAACAGAAAGAGGTGGCCGGTGCCGGTGTGTCTTGGTCTGTGTGGGCTGCTGTGACACAACACCGTAGACTGGTGGCTATAAACAATACACAATTACTTCCAACGGTTCCGGGATCTGAGAAGTCCATGATCAAAGCAGATTTGGTGTCTGCTGAGTGCCTACTTTCGGGCTTATAGGTGGCATTTTCTTGCTGTGTCCCTTGATGGAGGGGGTAAGGCAGCTCCCTATTGCCTCTATTTTTTTATTTTTTAAGAGGCAGGGTGTTACTTTTTTGCCCAGCTGGAGTGCCCTGGCAGGATCATAGCTCACTGCAGCCTTGAAGTCCTAGGCTCAAGCAATCTTGCCTCAGCCTCCCAAGTAGTTGGGACCATAGGCATTCACCACTGTGCCAGGCTAGTTTGTTTTTTGTAGAGATAGGGTCTGGATTGTTGTCCAGGCTATTCTTGAACTCCTGGCCTCAAGCAATCTTTCCACCTTGTTCTCCCAAGGAGCTGGGATTGCAGGTATGAACTCCATGCACTCATCCCATCCATGGGGGTTTCACTGCCCCAAGGCCCCCCTCCTAATACCATCACCTTGGGGGTTAGGATTTCCACATATAAATTTTGAGAGGCAAAATCATTCAGACCACAGCACAAAAGTTAATAAGGAAAATAAACATAAAAACTCCACTGTGGGGCTGGGTGCAGTGGCTCATGCCTATAATCCCAGTACTCTGGGAGGCCAAGGTGGTAGATTGCCTGAGCTCAGGAGTTACAGACCAGATTGAATAAGAATGAGACCCTGTCTCTAAAAATAGACAGGCATTGTGACAGGGACTGTAGTTTCAGCTCCTTGGGAGGCTGAGGTAAGAGGATTGGTTGAGGCAAGAGGATCGGTTAAGCCCAAGAGTTTGAGGTTGCTGTGAGCTATGATGCTACAACACTCTACCCAGGGTGAAATAGTGAGACTCTGTCTCAAAACAAAAACAAAATGAAACAAAACAAAAAAACAAAACCACTGGGCAAAGCCAGCCTTGGGGAAGTTTTTGGCTTGGTCTCCCTCTGACTGCTTATAGGAGCATCCGATCTCCTGGCTCTTCCATTTTGTCTGACTGTCCCTCTCTGCCATCAGCACTCTGTCACTCTGATCTGAGCTCCTAGCACCTCCTGGCCAGATGACAGTGCTAACTTCTGGCCTTCCTGCCTCCACCTCGCCCTGACACCTCATTTACTGAAGCAACATTTCCTCACAGTCTGCTCCGCCCTGCCTTCTTCAGACACCGAGCAGCTCACAGTCGGACAGAAGACAGAGATGTGGGAGCAAATAATCGCAAGACATGTACAAGACCCACGAGCTCCTGGGACAGACCACGCTGGTCTTATTCTCTGTGCCACTTGTCACATGAGTAAATGAATAAGCAGATGAACAGTTTCTGAGGGTTCTAACTAAACACATGTTCAAAGAGTTCTGAGAATCTGCAGAAGGCAGAGACTGACTGAGTCTGCAGAGGACAGGGACCAGCCCAGCCAGCTGAAGTGGAAAGCAGGTGGAACTCTGGGAGGAGGTAACAGTGAGTCTCTAGGCCACGCGCTCTGCCTGTCTCAGACCTTGTCCTGGCCGCGGCAGCCCTTGAGGACTCTCCTCTTCCAAACAGAGCCCTGGAAATACCTTGGCACTTCCTGTTCCTGGGAGCGTTGTCCTCTTTCTCATATCAATGTGTCATGAGCCCCTGCCTGGACCGCATTGTCTTTCAGAGTCTATGGTGAGTCCACTTCCTGTGTGCCTGCACCGGGCATTCAGAAATGTGGCTCCCCTGAAGGATTCTGCTTTGGGAACGCCTTCCTTTGGATTTTGTTTGTGCATAAGACAAAAGGAATGTCCCCCTTTCAATAGAGTTTCTTTGGGACCTGTAAATGTTAATTTATAAACCTTTAATTACCTGCGAGGAAGTCTGGGACTGGGTCAGGAAAAAATCGTAAAGTGCCAAATGTAACCATTAATATTGTGAAGTGCCAAGTGTAACATTAATATCAGGTGTGGCTCAGTCAGAAGTGCAAATAGAGCATCCTTGGGTAAGGTGAAGGGAAATTATCATTTCATTTGCCCAACACTTGATTTCAAGTACACGTCAGCACCATTAAAAATGATTTTAAAGAGGTCTCAATGCTAGCGATACTATATTATTTAACAGTTGTAGCAAGTAGTATATCACAGAAATCTTGTGAGTCTATAAATACAGCAAATGACTCCGCATGGCCGGCATAGAAATCTCTTGTGAGAATTTAACTCTCAGAGGACTTTGTTCTAAGCACTGTGGGTGCTCACAGTTTTAAACTTTCCAAGAATACTTCGATTTGGTTTGACCTTGGGATATAATTAATAAAAGACTCATAACTTCACAATGGGATGTGTGAAATCCATTTTAAGGGTATTTTAAAAACTAGCTATAACTAACTAAGATAAGGTGACTCTTACACCTTAAATAATCGCCATGTGTCTGCTTATTAAAAAAAATAGATTTTTTTCCTTTTTTCTTTCTTCATTCACCTTAGTTTAAGTCTGTGATAGCAAAAATGCAACAGTGGCATCCTGTGGCGTGGCCTGTGAATGACAGGTGTGTGTCAAAATCGTGGTCTTGGAGGCCGATGGTTTCGGCTACACAGAGGGACAGGATCATTGGGGAGAACGTGGCAATGCCAAGAGGGAAATCACCGTTTGTTATTTTTTTAGACCTAAAATCAACATAAACAAATAATTATGGGCTTTTATCTTGATTTCATGAGAATAAAGGACATGTATAATTTAAAATTGAATTGAGAATAAAGCTACAGAAATTAACTTATCTTTTTCCCCAAAGTTTATTTTGGAGGGAATCTAACGTGTAATTTTTATGCAGAGAATATGCCATTATTTCTCTCCTGATGTTATCTCACATACCACAATACAGAGATTAAATGGTGTGTTTGCCATTCTCATGTATTATTAAAGACAGAGAGAGAAGACAAGGGAACATTTTTAAAACCGTAATTCCTATGTTAAGTGTAGGAATGCATACCAGGCCTTTAACAAGTGGCCAGTTTTGTTTTTTTTTTACTCCCAGAAATAAAACACAGCCAAATCTTAGGTGCCCTTTGATTGTCACACTCACATGCTGCAGTTGGCTGTGCAAGTTTCCACCTTAACACTTTTAAAAACTATTTTGGGGGGCTACGTGCAGTGGCTCACGCCTGTAATCCTAGCCCTCTGGGAGGCTGAGGCGGGTGGAACACTTGAGCTCACGAGTTTGAGACCAGCCTGAGCAGGAGGGTGACCCCTATCTCTAAAAAATAACTACAGGTGCCCAGTGGGCACCTGTAGTCCCAGCTACTCAGGAGGCTGCAGCAGGAGGATTGCTCGAGCCCAAAAGTTTGAGGTTGCTGTGAGCTATGATGCCTCAGGGTACTCCACCAGGGGCAAGAAAGTGAGACTCAGTCTCAAAAAAAAAACAAAAAACAAAACTATTTTAAAAAGCATTTCTACAAATGACATACAGTTTTGCTTTTTCTTATTTAAAATTTTTATATAAATATCATTATGATGTTTATATCCTAAACATTTCTGTACTCAAGATATGGTTGAAGTCTTACATACACTTGAGTGAAAAATTATGAAATAGGAACATATGTAAATTCTTCAATTTTCAGGAATTGAAACACATGAAACTTGAATTACATAATTCAATTTATGTAAATTTCTAAAATAAAAATAGACACGTAATAAAGACATTCGAATTTTCATTTCTGAAAATTGCCCATTCTCATTTTCTTCCCCCTTGCCTATTAGTGCCCTCCTGTTCTTTATTTATTGGAGCCCTTTCTCCATGGAATATAAATTCTCTGAGAAAATACACAAGGGGAGGAAGGAGGGGGATCTGTGTGCTCCCACCTAATGCACACGATGTGGGGGTATATGGCATGTGTCCTGGGAGTGGGACACAACTACATCAGGGGCTTGTCTAACAATGCAAACATTGTAACCAAAATCGTTGGTATCCTCCTATTAATCGGAAATGTAAAAAAAAGAGAGAAAATACATACAGTGTATCTTTATCAATTCCTTTCTTATAGACCCTGCACTTATTTTCTCCAAGCCTGTTTTTTATCTCTTACCCTGACAGGGTATATTTTGTTATAAAGTTATTTTTTTTTCAGTTGTGGGGGGTTGGATGTCAGTGGCTGTTGCAAGCCATAGAATCCAATCTGATGAGTTAAAGCAGAAAAGAAGAGTATGAGAGATAGAAGGGAACTCACGATGTTTGGGACAGGTGGGAAAAGAAGGCCTGACACTTACTGAAGGGGACACTTCCAGAACCAACAGGCTCTTTCTGGAATCTGTCATCAAGCACAGCCCCTCTGCTCAGGGGCCCATGAAAGGGGACAGCCAACCTGCCCCCTCCCGTCTGAGGCTACTGGTGTCTGATTGGCCGACCTGAGTCACATGCCTGCACCTGACTGGGAAGGTGTCTGGGAAGGTAGTTGAGTAGGGTTCTCCCTGGGGGAACCAGCAAAATGTAGACAGGGCAGCCTGAAGAGTTTGGCAGACCCACTCGGGGTCATAAAGATATTTAGCTACACACTCCAGTAGTGTTTAGTTGCCACTTTTCATGTTTGAGTCTTTAATTCTCCTAGAATACATTAGTCTATAATTTAAGGTGACCAGATTTTAACATTGGTAAAGCATACACCATTGGGGAGGGGGTGTTTCTTAATTAAAAATTTGGTCTATGTGGAGCAACAAAAATTTTCATAGAACGCAAAAATAGTATTGTAATATATATATTTTACTTTCAACATAAGTACGATTTACAAATAAATACATTAAAAAAAATTACGCATCTGGTGGCACCTGTGGCTCAAAGGAGTAGGGTGCTGGTCCACCTGGGTGACCTTGCCCAGGAGGGGATTAGGGAGTTTACAGTAGCCTTTTCATTTCCAAATGAAGTTACATTAACCTCTTCATTCCCAAATGGAGTTACATTAACCTTTTCAGCTGCAGAAGAAAACCGTATATTCTCTTCCTGTTGTCCTGCCATTCCCTAGCTTGCCGTGCATTCTTTCCAAAAATTGGGACTTTTTAAAAACACCACAGGATGCAGAACAAATTGTTAAAAATCGGGACTGTCCCGCTTTCTGGTCACCTTAGTATAATTGGTGTACGAATCATTTTTTATATGAAAAGCCAATGAATAAGCTCCCCCTTTCCTGACTGTCCTGCCGCCTACCCCATTCCACTTTCCTGTGGGAACTTAGATTTGTGTTGGGTTCTCTATTCCACCCCATTGCCTTTTCTTCTGCCCAAACCACTTTATTTTCATTTCTGTAACCATCTAGAATATTTTGATGTCTTTAGGGCAGCCTTCCTTTGTTTTCAAAATTATCTTGACAATAATTTACTTTTCCATATGAATTTTGGAGTCACTTCAGAACCAACCCCCCCCCCAAAAAAAAATTCTGCTGGGATTTTGTTTGGAATTTAGTTAAATTTATAGATAATTTTAACAGAATTCACATGCTTATGTTTTTGAGTCTTCTTACCCATTATTCAGATCTTTTACATCCTCAAATATAGCTTTATAATTCTTCCATAAAGCTCTTAACAATGTTAATGTGATGTATATTCTGTAAGTCCTTTATAGTTTCTGTTGCTATTGTGAGTTGCCTTTTGTTTTCAATTCTATGTTCCCATTTGTTATTATTTATAACAAGCAAAAACAATTTTAGAATTTTGTATGTTGGTCTTGTAATCAGCAGCCTTGCTAAAGCTTTCTGTTAGTTCCAATAGATTATCTGTTGACGTCTACACATTTTCTATGCCTAAAAATAACAACTTTTTCATTTCTTTTCCAAACACTTCTCTGTCTTCCTTTTTTCTTTCCCTTTCTCTCTTTCTTTTTTCTTTTCTTTTTCCCCCTCAATGCTTTTGCGAGTATTTTCTGCATAATGTTGAATTGTGGCTGTGATAATTGCCCCCCTTGCCTTGTTCTTGATTATATGGGATTATCACTCCAGAAGGATGTGTGTGATATGATTGTTCTAGGTTTTTGGTAAAAATCCTTCATAAAATTAAGCAAGTTTCTCTCCATTTCTATAGAATAAGATATGTTCTTTTGTTTCCTTTTGGTCAATAAATGGGGCAAACTTCCATTGCGAGATTTTTCTTACATTCTCACATTCTAGAATAAACCAAAAATTGTCATGATCAATTTTTAAAATACCCAGGATAGATTTAGTTTGTCTATATTTATTTAGGAACTTTTATTCACATCTCTGAGTGAAACCATCCTCTAGTTCTTTCTCCTTGTTTCATTTTGGCGTCCAGCCTGTGCTAACTTGACAAACTGAGTGGCTGCTGGCCTTTTCTATCATCTGCGAGACCTTATGTAAGGGACAGGTGATGCTTCCCTTGAGGGTTTGATAAAATTCAGGGCTGAAATTATCTAAGAGGAGTGTCTTCTGAGAGAGGGGCATGGGAGGTGCAGACATTTGATTGTCAAATCAATTTAATGCTAATCGTTTTATTCAATTTCTCTATTTTTTAAATTCATCCAGGTTCAGAAGAAAATTAGCCATTTCACCTATATTTTAGCATTTGACAGAAAATTGTAAATTATTGCCACATTTCTTTCATTTCTATTGCATCCGTGGTTACATCATATTTCTCTATTCCTAACGTTTGTTTCTTCTGTTTTACATTATATCAGCCTTGCCAGGGATTGATTTTATTAGGCATCTCTTATTCTTCTTTTCCAAGAATCAGACTTTGATTTTATTGATCATTTCTATTTTCCATTTATTTCCCTTTTTCTCATTTTTTATTATTTTTATCTTTCATATTTCTTTTTATCTCTTTGTTTTGGCTTAACTCTGCTGTTCTTTTTCTATTAGTTTCTCATCTTTTATTTTGAAATGAAGTCTCACTCTGTTGCCCTGGTTGAATGCTGTGGCGTCATAGCTCACACTCCTGAGCTCAAGCAATCCTCTTGCTTCAGTCTCCCAAGTAGCTTTGACTACAGGCGCCGGCCACAAGGCCCAGTTAGTTTTTTTCTCTTTTAGTAGAGATGGGGGTCTCTCTCTTTTGCTCACGCTGGTCTTAAACCTCTGAGCTCAGGCTGTCCATATCTCTTAGCTTCCCAGAGTTGCATGTGGCTTTAGTTTATTTATCTTAAGTCTTTCTTATGGTCCTAAAAACATATTTTAGGGCCATAAACCTTTCCTTTAACTACTTTAGTCCTGGTGTTTTTAGTGTTTTCATTAGTAATCAGGTCTAACATATTTTGTTATTTTTGAATAGCTTTATTGAGATATAGTTTATGCATCATACAACTGACCCATTTAAAGTGTGTAATTCAGTGGTGTCTCATATGTTCTCAGAGTTCTAACAACCATCACTGCAATCAACTTTAGAACATGTTCCTTATCTTAGAAACCTCACGCATTTTAGCTGTCACCACATAATCCATCTTTCCATTCCCCCAGTCCGAGGCAACCACTGTTCTATTTTTCCTCCCGAGGGAGTAGCTTACTCTGGACATTCCCTACAAATGGAATCATACAACATGTAGTCTTCTATGACTGGCTCTTTTCACTCAGTATAATATCATTTTTTATTTTTTGAGACAAGAGTCTTATTTTGTCACTCTGGGTAGAGTGCTGTGGCATCATAGCTCACAGCAACCTCTGACTCTTGGGCTCAAGCAATTCATTTGCCTCAGCTTCCCAAGTAGCTGAGACTACAGGTGCCCACCACAATGCCCAGCTATTTTTTAGAGATGGGGGTCTCACTCTTTCTCAGTCTGGTCTGGAACTCCTGAGCTCAAGCAGTGCACCCATCTTGGCCTCCCAAATTGCTGGGATTACAGGTGTGAGCCACCATGCCAGCCTCAGTATACTATCTTACTGGTTTACCCATGTGGTAGCATGTACTGGTACTTCATCCCTTTTGCTTGCTGAATAATACCCTATTGTATAGATGGTCTACCATATTTTATTTATTCAATTAGCAGCTGATGGATGTTTGACTTGTCTTCATTTTTGCCTGTTATAAATAGTAGCTATGAGCATTTGTGTAAGAGTTCTTGTGGAAATGTCTTTCACTGAGGGGGTAATATAATGAGGGACCCAATTTCTCAGTCCTAGGGTAACTCTGTGTTTCAGCTTTTGAGGACCTGCCAGGCTGTTTCCAAATGGCTGCACATGTCAGTGTATGAGGGTTCCAATTTCACCACATCCTCCTCACCACATGCTATTATCTGCCCCTTTTAATTATAACTATTTATTTATTTATTTTTCTGAAATTGAGTCTCACTCTGTTGCCCTGGGTAGAGTGCTATGGCATCATCACAGCTCACAACAACCTCAAACTCTTGGGCTTGAGTAATCCTCTTGCCTCAGCCTTCTGAGTAGTTGGGACTAGAGGCATGTGCCACTGCACCTGGCTAGTTTTTCTGTTTTTAGTAGAGGCAGGACTACTCAGGCTGGACTTGAACACCCAAGCTCAAGCAGTCCACCTGCCACAGACTCCCAGAGTGCTAGGATTATAGGTGTGAGCCTCGTACCTGGCCTATTATAAGCAACTTAGTGGGTGTGAAGTGATATCTCATTTGTTGTGGTTTGCATTTCTCTGATGGGTGTTAAGGGATACTGGGCTGATCATTTGCTTCTAGGCTATTTCATTTCCAGGTAATTTTTTTGGTGGACAGAGCTTCCTAGGAAGTATATTTCCTAATGCATTAATTTTTTAAAGAGAAAAAACCCATCATATATGATACTCATATGTTCATTTTAAGTTTGAGATCAGAGGGTTTTATTCTTTGTATTTGGTTCTCTTTCTTCCTACATTGAAAACCTGGTTTCTTATGACATTAACATAATTACATATTTGTTTCATTCTACAAAATATATATAATGATTTCATAAGAACAGGCCAATATTTAGTTATTTTTCAATTCTTTCTTTTTTCTTGTAATATATCCTACTCACGATGTAGAAGAGATTATTGTGATGGCCCAAACTGGTGGTTCTTGATGGGAAACAGCTGCAGTCCTAAGAATCTCTGAGAAGCTTCCATCAACTGCCTCAGCTTGCAGCTTTGAAGCAGGTGGTTCCCATATATATTCACTGGGCATATTGTCTACCCAAGCACCTGGCAACACCTGTATTTGGAGAATAACAGCCTCAACTCCCCTTCTACCTATCAGATCTCACCACCTGCAAACTTTGATACAGAGCTGTACAAAGAACGGGTCTCTGGGAAATGTAGTTTCTGGTTTCCACACAGTTCAGAGACAATAGTACAGAAGTGGTGATGATGCCTGGTGGATACAGACACCCCAATCCTTATCTGTCTTCTCTTATCTTACTGACTAGCCTCTCAGAAAGTAATAAAGTACTGAAAGTGGGCTTCTTTGTCCTGTCTTTTTAGAGGGAATGCTCCCAATGTTTCTTCCTGAGGATGTTGTTTGTACAGACCCTTTTTCAAGTTAAGGAAGCTTGTTAACTTCTAATCCTAGTTTATTATGATTTTTTAAAAATCACGCATTGATGTTGAATTTATCAAATGCATTATTTGTAACTATTGAGACAATCATATTATATATCCTCTTTTAATCTTTTAAAGTGGTAAATCTTATGTGAATACCTTTTCATCTTGGACTACCCTTACCTTCTTGGCGTACATCTAAAGTGATTTTTTAAAAAAAGTACATCTCCAGATTTAGTTTGTTAATACTGTGATGAGACTTTTGTAACGTCCGTGACTGAGATTGGCCGGTGATTTTCCTTTCTTATATTCCTCTCGTTTGGTTTTGACATCAGGGTTTTTACCAGGTCTACAGAATCCTCACTATGGTCACAGGATCTGGGAGATACAGGCCCTCACTGCTTGTCCATGGTATTTCCTACCACTCTCCCCATTTCTCCCTCCATGTCCGTCTCACAGGCTCCTCCATCACTCAAACAAAGCAAGTGCACATCCTCCCCAAGGCCCGGGTGCCTGCTGCTCTCTGCCTGGAATACCCTTGCTCTGGGGAGGCCCATGCCTTTCCTTCTGCATTCATTAAAGTCTCTGCTCAAAGAGGCCTTGCGCGGCCATGCTGTCTGAATTAGCATCCCTACCTCACAGCTCTGTCTCCTTAAGCATAATCACGTTTCCGCTTAGCTCTTACCATCCCCCAACATATTATCCACTTGTTGTGTACCATCTGTCTTCCTCTGCTAGAAGGCAGTCTATGAGGACAGGGACGTTGCCCATTCTGTTTCCCGCTATTTCACCAGCATATGAAACAGTATCCATCAAATGATATGTACTTATTGTTAGTGAATGAACGAACATATTTTTCCATAGTTGAGAAAAAGATTTTGGTATGTGCTCCAAGTAAAAGTCTAATTTTTTTACTTTGAAAAAAAAATCGTAACTTCTGTTTAAACCAAAACAGAGAGGAGATTGTTACATATTGGCAGCGTGCAGAGAAATAGCGGTGGGGGTGTCAGTCTGCTTATCTGCACTAGGTCCCAGCCATCCTATTCCATCCTTCCCTGCCTTTTCCCAGAATCCTGCATGGTTGAGTTTCTTTGCTTGATAAGGAGGCCTGAGGAGTTTCAGCCTTGGTTGTTCTGCCCATGTGGGGTTGATGTGGTGCTTGGTTAACCTTGGCCATGAGGAGGTGGTACAAATAGACACACTAAGGGGGAAGCCCCCACCCCGGGTGTGCACGAGCACTGTCCTGGCTCCCACTGTATAGCTCTCCTTGCTCCCTTGGTGCCAATCTCTCCAGCAGGCAGTGGGCCTCTGTTTTGCCTGTTCCCTCTATGGCCTGAGGACACTGAAATGCCAGACAGCAGTTGCATTTCTGATTCCAGGGAACTGCCAATGGGGCCACTGCTCTGGGGATGGTTATTTAATGTCTTGTGTGTGTTACGGTGTTGGGGGGAGATGGGCATGCCAAGACTAGCTACAGCATCAAATGGTTTTCCAGAAATTGCACTCCTAGGTGTAAACCCAAAAGAGTTGAAAATAGTCAGGTGAGGATGACTTACACCTGTAGTCCCAGATACTTGGGAGGCTGAGGCAGGAGGATTGCTTGAGGCCAGGAGTTAGGGGCTGCAGTGTTCTCTGATTGCACCTGTGAATATCCACTGCACTTGAGCCTGGGCAGCGTGGTAAGATCTCAGGTCTTAAAACAAACAAAACAAAACAAAAAAAGGCTGGGTGCCGTGGCTCGTGCCTCTAATTCCAGCAATTTGGAAGGTCAGGGTGGAGGGACTATTTGAAGACAGGAGTTTGAGATCAGCCAGGGTAATAGAGTGAGAGCCTGTCTCTACAAAAAATAAATTAGCCCCATGTGGTGGTGCACGCCTGTAGTCCTAGCTACTTAAAAGGCTGAGTCAGAAGGGTCACTTGAGTCCAGGAACTCAAGGCTGCAGTTTGCCTCTGTACTCCATTTTGGGTGACAGACAGAGAGCCTATCTCAAAAAACAAAACAAAGAAACAAGAAAATAAGCAGAATTGAAAAGGGATGATTAAACAAATACATGTACATACATGTTAAGAGCACTATTCACAGTAGCCAAAAGGCAGAAATAGCCCAAATGTCCACAAACTGAAGAATTGATAAATTTTGGTATATACATGCAATGGACTATTATTCCGTCAAACAAATGAGTAAGGTGCTGTTCCTGATACAATATGAACTCACTTCAAAAACACGATGCTAACTGAAAGAGGCCAGACTCGAAGGCCACATCCTGCAAGATTCCGTTCAGATGATACTCCCAGAGCAGGTGAGTCCACAGAGATGGAAAGCAGATTGGTGGTGGCAAGGCGCTGAGGAGAGGAAAGACTGGGGGAACAGCTTCTTGATAGGGATGGGGCTTCCTTCAAGGTGATGAAAATGCTTTGCAGATAGAGGTGGGGGTTGCACAATGTTGAGTACTACATACCTCCGAACTGTTCCCTTTAATACGGTTGATTCTGTGTTATGTGAATTTCATCTCAGTAAAAACAAGCAAACCAAACCCTCTCCATTCTCACATGCAGGGATGGTCTTTGCACATTTGAGAGGCAGACTGAGATGAGCATTTGTCTTTGATGCCATATGTGCTATAGAAACTCCTTCGAGAGAGCTGTGTTTTTAGTGAGAAATTAACACGTAAACAAAACCATTTTTTCTTATAAGATGTCCTCCGAGACATCTGGAACTGTGCAGAATCACTCCACACAGTGAATGATTTAAAGCAAAAGGAGCAACCTAAATTTTGGATGGTTCCAATTGGTCCATTTGAAGAGATTATGTCCTGTGGATGAAAGCAGCCCCCCAGGATAGCCCGGGTGCCCCCTTCCATGACAAGACCCCCTTGCGGACTCTGATACACAACATCTAGGTAGAGGCTCACCCAGACGTGTCTTAATTTGTCAGAAGCCTTGCTTTGTTTCTGCACAAGGTTGGTGTCTGATAAACTCCCATACACAGTTCGGCCCAGCGCATTCTTCTCAGTATTTATATCCCAAGGGGGGGTTTAAGGGACTTTTAAGGTTCATTTCCCCATAACTCATCAAAATGAAGTTATGAAAGATTGCTTTGATCTCTAATAGGAATTGTTCACGAGAGACATGAGACCATTACTTTCTAAACAGAAAGCTGTGCTTTGCCAAGAGTTGGGGGAGTTAACAGCGTGATGTCTGAGCTTCATTTGAGGCACCTGACACTTGAGAGCCAACTGGGTCCTAAACTTGGCTCAGGGAGGCCTCCCAACCTCCAGCCTAATAAAGCCTGTTAATTAACTGTCAGGCCTGCCATGTAACAAGTGAACTTTTAGTGGCTGTGCCATTTTCTTGGTTCCAGGCCAGAAATGGTAGGCATAAAACTTTACCATTACTGAGACATTTCAGAGAGAAATTGATATTTGCGTGATAAGGGGTTGCATTTTGAATCAAGTGTGTATCACAGGACATATGTTTTTTAATAAATTAAACTGTAGATAAATCTGTTCCCAGCAGCCTTCTTTGGGTTCTTCTAGGAACCCTGCACACTTGAGGATGGATTAGGCTAATCTGAATCTCTGCCCTACTGCTCTCATGTTTATGGGGTTCAGCGATCATGGCATAAGGGTAGAAAATAAGTATATTATGATATTATGACCCAAATTCCTGCTTAAATAAACTTGAACTATCTGATGGTGAGATAATATTTAAAAGGCACAAGACTGGGGTTGTTGTTAAAATTATTTAATTTGTTAGACATAAAACCACATCAGGTCAATTTGAACAAAAAGAGGTATTTGCTGGAAAGACAGCGAGGTGTCTTGTAGCATTAAAGCGTGAGTTGGACACAATCCTTGGGAAGAGGCCAGGAGCAGACAGGGGCTGCTCAGGCGCCTCTGTGGTGGCAGCTCCTGGTTCCTTGCCACTTTCTGATTGTGCTGAGGACTAGCAGTGTGAACTTTACAGAGGCTTAGACAAGGAAGAAGATTCTGTGAAATGTGGAGAGAAAAGTCTGGGTAATCTGCGTTATCATCCCAGGTGAAGTGGCTACAGAGTGGTTAAAACTTTAAACCATCGGAGACAGTCTTAGAATCCTTGAGGTCATCTCTTCTTTCCCGGCACTTGGGCAGTCAGCATCTGTTGGATTGTCTTCTGTGACGGTGCACATCCTACTCATGACAACAACCTAGTTCATTACTGGGCCAGGTGAAACGTGACATATCCTTATGTTGAAGGGAAATTTAACTCCTGTCCTTTGGTCTAGCACATAGCTGAAGTCTTATGCAAATTATACCGAAGACAAATCAATATACATCTTCCTAGAATTTTCTCTTATTTTAGCTAAGTATATTTAATGCCTCCGAACAGTTTTCCTGAGATGGTAGCTTTCACTCTGTCCAGACACTTCTGCACATAATTTAGTCTCAAGTGGCCCTCTTAGAATGTAGTATCCAGGATTGAATATATACTCCAGACATGGTCTGAACAATAAGCTTCTATTCATGTGGCTTTGGATTGCATTAGCCTCACTGCACTGACTTGGGCTGTGCTTGCAGTCCTCTCAGGAGCCAGTGCCAAGTCAACTCTCCCCTGTTAGACTCCTGTGCAATGAATTTTTAAACATAAATGCAAGATGGTACATGAATCAAGTCAGAAGGGAACAATGAATAGTCATTATTCTGATTATTTTGATTTTGACTCTGCCTACTATCATATTCACTCTTTTACTGCCAAGTAATGGATATAAATTCTACCCCTTACTCTAAGTCATTGATAGGGAAAAAATAGAACTGATCAGGGCCAAGGTCAAAGTCTTTCATCTAGATGGAACTGACAAGGTGTCTACAAATTGATATTGAATGGTGGTCTTTGAGTACAGTTATTAAACTATCTTTGAATGTAGAGTATCTCAGAATGTGTCTGATGGGAAACTATTCCTCTAAATATTGGTAATTACTTTTTAGAAGAGCCCTTGGTCTTTATTATTATAGCCAGTGAATCATTAAGAATGTGGAGTGCTCTGTGTGACAGCGTGTGAGGGCGTCATCTTACGGAGTCCCGTAGAGCACATTGGCTGCTCTAATTCTGTCACTGTGCAGCATGGCAGCTTCCAGCCTGCCCCACTGGGATTTCAACGAGAGGCTTTACCAAGCTCTCTGCTGTAATCATGATACGCTATGCCCACAGCACGCCTGTGTCCCGCCAATCTGTTAGCTCTATCAAAGCAGGAAACAAAAGGGGCGAGGGGAGACCTGAGCCTAAGGGCTGAAGACTAATAAAGGTACATGTTGGCTGGGAGACTTCAAAGACAAGTCGTCCTGGGTCTTGAAGGGGCCCAAACATTAGACTGAACAATGAGACACAGGTTGAGTCACAAGTTCAGCCAATTTACCAGGGAAGATTCAGAAGGAACACCCAACCAAGCAGGGAGCTCAAGACAATCAGTTGGAGTCACAGGCGGTGGCTGCTGGGTTTTAGGTCACAGTGCTGTGCCATCAGCTCTGTCTGTTATGGCTGAGGTCCCGCACCTGCTCCTCAGAGTGAGTTAAGAAGATCCTTTCTCTCATGATTGCTAAGACTGGGCTGTCTGCTCCAGCAGGGTCTAGACTCTCTTTGTCCTTGAAGGTGAGGATGGAAATCATAAACTTTTTGTTGTCTGCAGTGATTTGGGGCTCAGCCTCCCCTTTGCTGCGCATCCTTGGTTCCCTGTCCCATCTTCCGTCTCTAACACATGTACATCCCGTCAGTCTTTCATGAGTCCCACATACTCATTATTCGCACCTACATTTGTTTTTGGACTTACTTTAACAGCCACGTTGTATAGCTTGATTTATTTGTAAAATCAGTGCATTCCTGGAAAAAAAAAAAGCCTTTTAGTAAATTGACACTATTTTTCACATCCATAGGAAGCATGAAGTTTACAGATACTTCCTAAGGCTCTTTTTCTTTAACACTGAAGAGTACTTTTGTAAATCGCATAACCTCTAATTTGCTAATATCGTGAGTTTGTAGATTCAGTTTCCTTAAATTCTGTTTAATCTGATTCAGTAAACAATGCATTTTAAAGTTTATCAAGTAGCGAAAGTATCTGACCAGTTGACCAAAATTAATTGATATGATTTCAGGACCGTGTTCAGCTTTACAGTATGATTTAAGATTGGCACTTAGTAAATTAAATGAGATCATTTTATAACAACTCACAGTGCGAGGCTGACTCCCAGTGTGCGACGTGCGTGGTGGAATAATGAGTCTGCAGGGGCCCAGATGGCACTTCCTGTTCTTGCTCTCAACCTCACTTAGCCACCAAACGTTACTGAGCACCTTGAATATTCTGGAAACTGGGAATGCAAATGTGCTGGTTTTATTCATGTCACACAATCACTGAATTCACTGCCAGGCACCCAATTCCCAATCCCTAGATAGGGATTGACACAATTTAAGGAATCTTACAGGCCCACAGGCATCTTGGGATCAATCTGGAAAGAACTACAAATGGGAACGTCACAGATGTCAGAACATGGGCTCTTTCCTGAGATGCAGAAGGGCCAAGAATCAATGATGAGTCTATGGAAAAGTGACACATTGAAGTGCAATTCTGGCCATGTCTTGGATAATAAGAAGAACAGATGATATTTACTGTGTGCTCCCTGCATGCAGGCTCGAAGCACTTTGCACGTATTGATTTATCTGGTACCTATACCACCCCATCAATGTAGATTTTGTTATAATTCTATCTTATATATGAAGGGTCTGAGACAGAGAGGTCAAGTATTTTGCCCAAGGTTGCAGAGCATGGAAATGCTAGGGCTGGGGTTTAATCCGGGCGATCTATTGGTGGTCACAGGGCTCAAGTGAGGTGACAGTTGGTGGCCAACTAAGCTGCACAAGTGGAGATATTATTAGATACTGCTGCAAATCACCAACATGGGGATGGCAGACTCACTCACCCATACAGATGCTCTCGATTTACCCGGTAATAACTTAATTGAATGATTCATACACATCGTCTCCTGCTGGAACAAGTATATAGAACTTAGTCCTGTTGTGTTATGAAACAGAGATTTACAAACTCCAAAAGACTTGTGGGGAAAGTGCATTTTACCCTGGGAATGGGGAGAGGGAAAACTTCAGGTCCGAGGGACCTCACAGGCCCCTTGTTCAGAATCCCCTGACCCCGATTGTACATTTGACTGCCTCCCGTGTTCCCATAAATCTGAGTGCCCTGGATGTCTGGATAATGAATCAGAGATGGGTATTGATGGATGAGTACCTAGGAGACAGGCCCTGTAAAAAGTGATTCATTAACCTCGACAATCCTTTATGGCTAAAAATACCAAAGCCGGGAGTTATCTTTCCAAAACACCAATCTAGCCATTTGTCTCTTCTGCTTAAAACTCATTAATGGCTATAGCCCCTGCCCACAGGGCAGACTCTTGATGTTGTGCCCTGCTCAAGGCCCACCAACAGCTGACCCTGTCCTGGCCACCATGTGGGCCTGAGTGCTGCACATTCTGATCAGCTCCTGCCACCTGAGTGCCTCTTCCTCCCACCTGGGCACCTCACTTCCAACCTCCATAACTCCCCGGTGCCTGCTCCTTCAGCCCCAGCTTAGGAGGAAGCTCCCCAGGAAGCTCCTGCCGCAGACCCAGTGTTGAGACAGTGAGAGCATCAGGTCCAGCCCAGGCCAGAGCCAGGAAATCTCTGTGATCCAGAAGATTCAAAACACAGTCAAGGTTGGGAACTGATGGAGCAGGGCAGGCCCGAGTTGGGCCTTCCACAGGGGGAGACCCTAGGAAGAAGGGAGGCTCCAGGAGACCCTCACCTGGGGCAGTGTGCAGAGAAGCTCAGAGGAGCTGTAATCCCCACTGAGGTTGTTCCCAAACACTGGAGGAGGGAGTAAGCCCTGTGTCTGGCCAGCGGAGAGCTCACTGGTTCCAGAGCAAAATCTTCAGGGACAACTGTGGTGGGGTGCAGAAGCCCCACAGCATGTGGGGAGCACAGGGTGGGGACAACCAGTTCCGGCTGACATTTCTTGGACTCCTCATTTTATTCCTCAACAGACTGAGAGCCCAGGGGATGGTTCTTAAGGACACAGGAAATGATGGTGAATTAAAGACCACGAGGATGGGCTTTCAGATCATCCCAGGCGCCCACCTCCCAGTTTCCGTTATTCTCATTCACTGGTCTGTTCCATCAACAATGCAGGTCCCTCAGGGCAGTGCCTGTGGCTCAAGGAGTAGGGCGCCAGCCCCATATACCAGGGATGGCCAATTCAAGTCTGGCCTCCAGCCAAAAACTGCAAAAAACAAAACAATGCAGGTCCCTGGTGGTATGTCCCTGGCACTGGGCTCTGGCCTGGGCCTGCAAAAGGGGAACACTGCCCCTGGGGTAGGGTGACCAGATTTTAATGTCGGTAAGGCAGGACAACATGGCCGGGGGGCGGGGCAGGGGACGGGGCAGGGTAGGGCCTGACGACAATGCAAACTTTGATAAGCAGCTCTTGGTAATCACTTCTCAGCAATTATTTGTTATTATTACAGTTTAGCATTATAAAATTAACAAAAATAATATAAAACTCATATTCTGGCGAAATAGCCACATGGCAGCCGAAAGCCGTATATTCCCTTCTTGTTTTCCGGCCCGTTCATGCATTCTTTCCAAAAACTGGGACTTTTTTAAAACACTGTGGGGCACAGGACAAATTGTTGAAAAGCGGGACATCTGGTCACCCTACCCTGGGGGGACACTGTGCTAATCTCTAGAGATTAACTCCCGAGACCTGGGCAGAGGGGGTTACACAGGGACCTGTGGGCCCCGTGACACTGTCG
>CAUYQV010176964.1:0-13911 GCA_963574575.1 Galagoides demidoff | reverse complement strand
ACCCTCTAGAGACATTACATAATGTTCATTTATTAGTAAAAAAGGTATCTTATTTAAACTTATATTTTATTCTTATCGACAATAAACCTTATTTCAATTGTTCATTAACTATTTCAGCTTTAATTTTATAAACTTTGTTTTTATCAAGAGATTTACTAACTTTTAAATAGTAATTATACATCTCTCACAGGGTTTTTGTCTGCCTTATATATTTTGTTTACCTTATACTATATGTATATATGCGTGTGTATGCAATTACTTATCTAAAGATGTCTTTTTTTTCTTTCTGAGACAGAGTCTCACTCTGTCACCCAAGCTAGAGGGCCATTGCAACAGCCTAGCTCATAGGAACCTCAAACTCCCGCCTCAGCCTCCAAGTAGCTGGAACTATAAGTACACACCACAACATTTGGTTAATTTTTCTGGTTTTAGTAAGAGACAGGGTCTCACTCTTGCTGGCCTCAAACTCCTAAACTCAAGCAATCCTCTTGTCCTGGCCTCCCAGAGTGCTGGGAGTATGGTGTGAACCACCACACTCACTCAATTTTTCTTAAATGTTATATTTCTTTGACTTTGTCTATTACGTTTAAGGTTAGAAATCCTCTCTTCCAAAGAGGAGACACACTTATTGTCTGCTATATTTTCCTCTAGATATAATCCTGGTTCATTCTTTTTATTTTTAAGGAGGAGATTAGAAAGGATCAGAGTGAATTGGATGTGAGATTTTTTTTTTTTTAGCAGAATGATGTCCAGAAGTTCTTTCTTTCTGCCTCAAACAACCAACGGAGAGCATGAGACCCTGAAATATAATATGATGTCTGGTAAAAATCCAGGAGTCAGGGGTGACTGGAGAGGTATGATAAGAGAGAGGTCCTAGCAGCAGGTGAGGTTGGGCTACCTGAAGAGCCCAGGGCTGAGCAGAAGACAGGACTGGTGAATTCCCTGGCGCTGAGGCCAGGGCAGAATCCCACTGCGGGCTCCCTCAGGAACATGGCAGGGATATTACTGACAACCTTGAGGAACTGGTAAATGTGAGCTTGTACTTAAAACACCGTCCTCTGAGCAGCACAGGCAGCTCATACGGTTCATAGAGAAGAAAGTGAACCTTTCGCAAGTGAATGATGCAGATGACAGAAAAGATGTCTTGTTTTCTTGATTAAACACACAATATTGTATTTCCTTCTTTGTTACGCTAATGCACACATATGCTAACCTGAGGGGCCAAAATGAGCAGCAGTTGCGAGTCAGAGCAGTAGGGTACTAACAGGAATAGGAGCAGAAGTACTCATCGGTCACAGCCAAGGGTTTACAGGGACTGCCATTGTCAGCGTGAATTTTGAGATCATTTTTATCAGCAGCATATATGTTAAGTCTATATTAGGCAGTTGGACTTCAGGATCTGGCCCTGCTAGCAAAGGATTTGGATCAGAAATGTAACATGGGTGCTGGTGGGAACGCAAAATGGTGCAGCCGCTGCGGAAAGCTGCACGGAGATTCTCCAGGAAGTGACGGAGAACCGTCGTGTGACTTGGCAATATCCCTTTTAGTGTATAAACAAAAGAAGCAGAGGAAGGGACTCCACCAGGCACCAGGACTCCGATCTTCACAGCTGCGTTACTCACAAGAGCCCAGAGGTGAATGAAACCAAGTTTCCACGACAGAAAATGTGAGGTGTGTGTGCAAAGAAGCATTACGCAGCCGTGAAGAGGAAGGGAGCTCTGACCAGCACGGCGGGGAGGAACTTTGAGAGCATTTTGCTGAGTAAAATATAAGCCAATCACTGAAGGAAAACAATGTATGAGTCCACTTATATCAAGACACCTAATTACTCAGATTCATGGAATCGGAAAGTGTAATGGTGGCTGCCGGGAGCTGTGATGAGGAGAAGATGGAGAGATCGATGTTCGATGGGAACAGAATTTTCAGTTTCAGAAATGGGAGAAGTTCTGGGTTGGGAAAAGCTCTGAGGACGATTGTACAACAGTGTGAATGTATTTAGTGCCACAGAACTTTGCACTTAAAAATGTCTCAAATGACTAACTTTGTATTGTACACGTTATATTTTCCCAAGTGAAAGTAAAGTGTGTATATTCTCAACTTAGAACCTTGGTCATAGCCATCTGTATCATAGATAAATTGAACATGATTGCTTAATAAAGTAACATCGCCTGTCAGATTAATGTTGTAAAATTTGTTATTGATTTTTATTGCTTGGTTAGTATTCTTTAATTTTGTTTAATTGACAAATAATAATTGTACGTATTCACAGAGTACACAATGGAGTTGAGATACGTAGAATGTGTAGTAATCGGATCAGGGTGATTAGTGTAGACCTTGTCTCAAATCTTCATACTTTAATTTATAATTTGTTCAGGTTTTATAAATTTGGAACAAGTACTTATATATGAAGTTTATTACTAGGTATAGGTTCTTATTATAATAAAGCAAAAAAAGGTGATGTGGCTGTCACAGCTCGAAAAAATAAGATTGCAGACACAGGGATTGTTTAAGCTAGAGTCATTATTTTATGATTACCATACACAGAACCATTGATTATATGTGTTTCTCTGTTAACTACTTACTAACTACTGTTTTGCTAATTTACATGAAGCTCATCTACAGAGTGTCCAAAAAGTCACATACATAGGGAAAAGGGAAAATTATAACTTATTGTACCTTTATTCACAACATAATCATTACACGGTTTTACACAATATTCATAAAATATTCTCTACGTGTTCCCACGTCTTTCGACACACACGAACTCTTCCCTCCCACTCGTAGCGAACACATTCCGACATTCCTGTTGCTGTGTGAGTTTGTTAATGGTAACTTGTAGGACACCCTGTATTGTGACGTTTGGGCCATTTAATTGATCTTTATCTTTAATTTCCAGGGGGTTTGCTGAAGTGACTGATATTTTGGCTATATTAGTCCTCTGCTTATGGACAGGTGATGTTACTTTATTAAACAATCATGTTCAATTTATCTATGGTGCAGATGGCTATGACGAAGGTTCTAAGTTGAGAATATATACACTTTACTTTTACTTGGGAAAATATGTTTGCCTAGGGAAGTACTAACTTCTATTGATTCAGCCAGGTCCATACTGAGGCTGCCCAGACACTAGTTACCATAATGGGTCTTCATCAAAAGCTGTCCCTCCTGTGGTGACCCCATCTTGCAGAATGTCCCCTGTATCGTGCTTATGACTGATTTGGCTACAGCAAATTGCTTGCTACAACAGTCCCCTGCAGGCTGCACCTGGAATCCTGATTGGGGTAAAGTGTATTTGCTGCCCTGATTCTCTTTACTCTTACAACCTGACTGCAAACTCTAAGAAGGTAAACATGTCCAAGGGTTTGGGCTGCTGTGAGCACCAAAAGTTTTTGGAAAAACCCTGCTGCTAGCCAATCAGAAGAAGTGGTTGGAGCAGTCACTTAGAGGTAGTTTTGTCCAGAGGTCAGTTGAAAATGTTGCTCTTTTCTCTGATGGCTTTGTATTCACTGATGACATGGAGTAATCCCTGTAGTCCAGGGAGCACTGTAAGATGTAGTAAAATAAAAAAAAGTAAGTCCAGACACTTATTTGCCACTGATTTTCAATCAGGATTGTGTAGGTGGGAACTCTGTATGCAATAAAAAGTTAAATATTGGCTGACAGGGGATCTGAACAGAGTTACCAGAGAATATTAACAATTTACACGTACGCGGTTCTTCACTGTGATAACTACCCGTATCATCTGGGTTCCAGTCAGTCTGTGTTGTTGGAGAGTTTAACTCACGTCCCTGTCCATAGCTATGATCATTTAATTTCAGAAGCAAATATTGGTCTTCTACATTTCAAAGACTGAATCGTGAAATTGGGTTTCTGACGAATCCATTTAGAATGGGTCCTCAAACTTTTTAAACAGGGGGCCAGTTCACTGTCCCTCAGATGGTTGGAGGGCCAGACTGCAGGCCCCAGGATGAGTCGGCTGCTAAGCAGGACAGGCAGCTGAGGCAAAAACACCCAGCAGGCTGGATAAATGTCCTCGATGGGCCGCATGTGGCCCATGGCCGTAGTTTGAGGACGCCTGATTTAGATGATAGGTAGGTTAACATTGTGTGTTAAAAATAAAATAGGTTTAATTTCTTAACATTCTCTCTGAGCCTCTGAAGTCAGATGTGGGCTTCCATCCAGCCACCTCACCTGACGCTCCTAGTCCTCTGTCTTGTTTCTTCACCACCTTTTGTGTGCATTTTTAATATTGTGCTGAGGTTATAGGCCATAGATAAGCTATATCTATTCCAGAGTGTTTTTAAAATATGAGATATCTTAAGAGTATCCCTGTACACTTTAGTGGGTGGCCTTGTTAGTTGGTGGCATCCTGTAGCTGATGACCCAGAGAGCAGCGCTGGTCACCTGCTGCTCCCCGTTACAGCGGGAGAACATCAGCTTGTTTTCCTCAGGGCTGAGTTCTCCCAGCTATGGGCTGAGCACAAATAGTTTATTTTAAATATTTGATTTCACCAATTCTAATGAAAATTGCTATTTTTTTAATAAGAATTTTTTTGATGATCCAATTGATTTTCTCTTCCTTGCATTTTTATTTTTATTTAAAATTATTTGGGATTCATCGAGGGTACAAAGAATTAGGTTACACCGATTATGGTTGTTAGATGAAGTCCCTCTTATGATTATGTCCTGCCCCCAAGAGCTGTGCCATACACCATGACCCTCATGCCCCCCCCTTGCTCATTCTCCTACCCCCACCCTGTATCAGCTCATCTGCTGCCTTCATATTGAAAGTGAGTCCATTGAATTCTTGCTTCTCTGTCCTTGTGATGCTTTACTAAGAAGCCTGTGTTCCATGTCCATCCAGGTTAATGCAAAAGATGTAAAGTCTCCATCTTTTTAATGGCTGAGTAGTATTCCATGGTATACACATACCACAGCTTGTTAATCCATTCCTGGGTTGGTGGGCATTTAGGTCATTTCCACATTTTGGTGATTGTAAATTGAGCAGAAGAAAAAGATTCCTTTTATTGTAAAGAGATTTGCACTACATTATGATTTTGTTAATAACATTTTCTGATATTAGTCCCATAATGGCCTCAATGTATTCATGATCTATGTAAAAAATGACTTAATTAAAAAAAAAGGATTCTATCACCTAAATAGATCCTTCAGAAATCCATGAAGCTATTAAATAAATTCTTCAGAAATCCATGAAGCTATGTTTATAATTTTCATAGTAACATTTTCTTTTCTGTAGCTTAATTTATTTTAACAATATAGTACATAATACATATAACATACAAAATATGTGTTAATTATTTATGTTATTGGTAAGGCTTCCAGTCAACAGTAGGCTATTAGTGGTAAAGTTTTTGGGAAGGCAAAGTTATACGCAGATTTTATTTTATTACATTTTAAGTGAATTTATTTCAGGTTAACGTGAGGGTACAACCAACCAGGTCAAAATGTGAAAATGACTATTGATAAGAAATCCGGAGGGTGTGATCTAGGGAAGGCGAGGGGTAAAGACAGCAGCAAGCTTTTCAGGGCATGAACCCCACAGCAGTGAGAGTGGATTAATGCTTTATGACCTACAAGTCCCTTCATTAAACCGCAAGCCCCAGGGACAATGGTGACCCATTTGCACGTCAATGTATCCCCTCCCTCCCTCTTTCCCTCTCTCTCCCTCCTTCCTGGGCTCTCTTTTTCTTCTTCTTTTTATCAGCACGGATTTATATTTTCTTAAACGGTATTGCTGCTTTGGCAGAGACTCTAGGACTCTGTAGAACCATCACAGGCTGCACCAGGTGGGACCTACCACGGCTCCCGGCAGGTCACGTCATCCGGCAGGGTGGAGGAGTACGAGGAACCCCAGCTGGGCAGTTAGAGGCTGTGCCCTTCTGCCGGACACACCAGCACGACCTTTAGGACGTCACCTCCTCTTTCTGAGCCTCAATTTTTATCGTCTATGAAATAGTGATATTTGTCAGTTTCACTAGCGGCACTTATAAAAATTTCAAAAGGTATTGTAAATGCAGCCATGTAACAAATACTTACTACATATGATCAGGGTATTCTATGTACATTATTAGCTCATCAAACCTTTAAAATACTCCATTTAAGTACCTTGAAAGGATTAAAGGTGAGGTTTTCTAAGATCCCATCTATCACTAATGTGCTATTTCGGGTTGTTAGATAGACTAGAAAGCCTAATTCAATTCTGACATCAGATAAACAGTGAATGAGATTTTAGTAGGAATGTGGCTAGAATATTTCACGTGACATACTAAAGTGAATGGGCGCAGTTTATCGGAAATTAAAGTTTAACTGAGCGCCCTGAGTTTTTATTTGCTGAATCTCACAACCGCACGTGTGGTCATAAAACATTTTACAGGGAATTTATTAATAGAGTGGAAGGAAATTTAGTTTTAAACATCAATTTCAACTTAACAAGGTGAGATTGAGATTCAAAATATCGTGATAGGAGAGGGAACAGGAGGGAACAGGGATCAAAAAAGGGGACAAGACACCATCCTAAAGTTCTCAAATAATCACTGTAGTATTTTTATCATTGTTGTTATTTTTAAATTTACTGTTCAACCATAAGAAAAGGTGGAGACTTTACATCCTTTGTGTTACCCTCGATGGAGGTGAAACACATTATTCTTAGTAAAGTATCACAAGAATGAAAAATAAGTATCCAGTGTCTTCAATACTAATATGAAACCAATATACAAATAACTACAGGCCTACATGAAAGAAAAACACATTAGTATTTTGAGGTCCTTATTTTCTCCTGTTTTACTGAGGAAACAAGACAGACTTGACCGCACAGGTAATAAAATGTGAAAAGAGCCTGAGCCTGGGTCCACTTCTCTCTGACTCTTAGTCCTGAGGGTCGTTTGTTTCTGTTTTTTGCCACGAGACTTTTCTTCTTTTAAAGATAGGAGAGAGGAAGCTCTTCCTTCTTTCTTAGAAGAACACAGGAGTGCCCGACGCTGTTTGGAATACGGGAGATGAGGAGGCACCAGGCTGAGGTAGCTCCTGTCAGGACTCTCTCTAATCAATTTATAAAGCAGTAGCAGCCCAGAAAGTAGAGATTGTAGGGTTGGAATTTAGGGCTTAAGACAAATAGAAAATGTTTGGCAATCGTATTGTGGATACTGTGTAGAAGCCAATTAAAATCTTTCCCGGTCAATGAGTTAGGAGAACTCATCAGTTTTGGACAGAAATGATCAACTGTCCAGTCAGGGGGAGTAGCTGTCTGTGGTTCTGTGAGGGGAGATTAAGGAGAGGAGCCGTCTCAGGTGATGAGAGGGGAGAGACAACGTGGGTTGTAGACATGTGGCTTGAGGGTACCTATGTGGGAACATCCAGTAGGCAGACTCAGAAGGAGAGAATAAGGAATAGAGTTAGATAAAGACAATGATAAATGGATGAAAGGAAAAGTAACCAAGAACGAAAAATAACTAATCACTAAACAATAAAACTATCCCGTGTGCAGAATTTTGTGCATGCTGTCTGAAGTTCCAGCAACAGAGGGGAGCAGATGTTATGGTGACCTGGGGAATTCTCTTATGTTAAAAACTCTATACCCAGCCCCGGCCAAACTGCAACAACAAAAAAAATAGCCAAATGTTGTGGCGGGCGCATGTAGTCCCAGCTACTTGGGGGACTGAAGCAAGAGAATCACCTAAACCCAGGAGTTGGAGGTTGCTGTGAGCTGTGATGCCACGACACTCTACCAGGAGTGATAAAGTGAGACTCTGTCTCTAAAACAAACTCTCACGGATATCAGAGACAAGGGTGAAACCTGAGTGCCTGGGTATATATGTCACGTGGAATATCAATAAAGCTCCGTGTCTTTTAGAATCTACGTATGAACTTACCCGATCTCTTCTTTCTCCTAAATTTCTCTACTATTTGTTCCTTTACCCAAAGATTTATTGTAAGTGATTTGCGAGGTTCAGACATTATAAGTTCTTTTATAATAAGACAGAACAGAATTGCTCTATTTTGAGTGAAAATAGATCATACTCTTCGAGAATTCTTTTTAAAAAGTTATAAGTTTAATTATTTACTTTAATAATATCCCAGAGGGTCGGACCCCACTTATTAAAATTAGTGAAATATACAAGTAATCATAAGATTTTCTTATATTTGCAGTAAGTACTTATATGGATACTGTATATCAGTTCATGACAGAATTTCATTAAATATTTTCTTCTCTCCTAACACCATTGTTTTGCAGAAGGAAAAAGATAAGTTGTTAATTACTTATTATATTCCTGGTCTTCAGAGCTACTGGGGTCTGTATTTTCTAAAGTTCCCGGCTTGGGTTAATTCTATGCCTTTTTAAACTCCCCTCATTACATTAGCTCATTTAGTCCTTAAACAAGATGTTTGATAAGGATATACTGTGGACGGACGCTGGGGGTGTGGTGATGAGGAATTGATGGTTCCTCCTGCTGTGGAACTTGTGGACGAGCTGGGTAGGCAAACAAGAAAGTGAGCACTAGAGGGTATTAGGTACATGTCCCTTCCAAGATAGGAGAGAATTGGAACATTTTAGAAACAAGGGATTTACACATTTGTTATCACCATTCTGAGGGTCAAGGATGTAAGAAGACCTAGAAAAGAAAATGTGTGGCAAATTCCACGTGGTCCTGTGGACAGCTGACTCTACAGGGTGTGAGAAGCAGAGGGACGCTGCGGGGACCACACCCTCAGCTCCTCTGGATCTAGAACAGGTGCTCAGTGGGACACTGTGTGGATCCCGCACCCTCGGCTCCTCTGGGTCTAGAACAGGTGCTCAGTGGGACCACTGTGGGGACCCCACACCCTTGGCTCCTCTGGGTCTAGAACATGTGCTTGGGTTTTGACTTCATCTTACTCTGCTAACAATAGTGAGGGCGTTATAGGGGCAATCTAGGCCCCTAGATTGTTGTCATCTGCTGCTGCCTCCTTCAGAGGCGTCTTTCTCTAGTAAACATAACTCTAAGGATGGAAAGCGGTGAACTTTCAGGAGGAGACAGACCTGGGTTCAGACCTGGAAAGTCCACTGCTTCCTGGTTCCCAGAGAAGTGACCTTAGCCCAATTAATTAACCATTTTGCATCAGTAAATAAAGAAATTGCAAAGTCCTTTTCCCTACAGCATAAAAATGCAGCCACTGGTTAACTTTAGTCAAATAACTCCTGTGTGGTAGACCACATCTGGACAGGGTAGAAAGTAGACCGATTTTCTACTAAGGGTGCGGGGTCCACACAGTGGTCCCACTGACCACCTGTTCTAGACCCAGAGAAGCTGAGGGTGTGGTCCCCGTAGCGACCAACAATCTAGACCAATTTTCCATCAACAATGGAGTGAGCTCTGTAGGGAGGTGAGATGCTGCTCGTAGGGCAGTCTTAGGACTAAATCTGCCTCTTCGCATTCTTCTCACTTGAACATAATTAGATGCATCTGTTTATGTCCAAGGACGCTACAGCTCCAAGCTGACCTATCTTTAGAATTTGGCAGTATTTTCTGCAGTGTCATCGGCGTAAAACCTATCCCCAAAACTGGTCTTAAAATAAGGGTGGTGGAATTGCATTAGCAGTGGGTATTTTTCTCCTTCTCCACCCACTTTATGTGGAGAATGGCAGGAAGTACTATACTAAAAAGAAAACCCGTTTAGTATCCTCTGACTCCGTGTTTCCCAAATTTATTTTATCAGTGAGTCTTTTTCTTTCCCATTTTAATAATATTTGTGGAAATCATAAGGAATTTGCTTTCCACACCTCTCAGTTTGAACTCTCTCAAGCAACAAAAGTCATAGGAAAGAAGAAACATAAATTGAACACTTATTAAGGGGCAGAACTCTGATAAAAGCTGGGAGCTTTAACATGGAAGGACGGACCTGCCCTGGTCAGATTTACAGTTTTCCAGGGGAAGGCTGATGTCATAAATTACAGAAATACATTTTAAATTACAATCGTGCTAAAACTTCAGTGCAATGAGCTTTCTCTTCCACGTACAGGTGTGAGTCCCAACATGAATGGATTCATTTATCATGCCATCGGATTTAATCTTCATAGTACCATTAGGGGGTAGGTGTTATTACACTTCTATGCTGCTCATCAGGGGTCTTCTTAGGTTCAGCTAAACTTCCAGACTATCATAGACTACCATAGCTCACACTTGACACTAGGACACTGAGAAGGCTGTAAAGGACAGGGACATGGATGCCATCAGGAAGTGTCATGTGGGAGTCCATGGAGCAGTGCGGCAGACAGCTCAAGTATTAGGAAATGAGACTCGAGATAAGATTCATCAGAGTTTGCAAATTGGTCCTGACAGAAGCCTTAAGTCCACAAAGCCAACAGCTCTTTAAACAACTCTACAGCCACAGTTTCCAACATGCTTGCAAGGAAGATGCTCATTACAAGATTTATGCTTTCATGAAAGTCCAAGTCTATGGTTTTGCCACCAGATATTCATAGTAAATTTCTACTTTCTCCCCTGTCCAGATGTGGTCTACCACACAGGAGTTATTTGACTAAAGTTAACCAGTGGCTGCATTTTTATGCTGTAGGGAAAAGGGCTTTGCAATTTCTTTATTTACTTATGCAAAATGGTTAATTAATTGGGCTAAGGTCACTTCTCTGGGAACCAGGAAGCAGTGGACTTTCCAGGTCTGAACCCAGGTCTGTCTCCTCCTGAAAGTTCACCGCTTTCCATCCTTAGAGTGTTGTTTACTAGAGAAAGACGCCTCTGAAGTACACGCAGGAGACATTAGCTCAGAAAAAAACAGGGATAATTTCTTCCCTGAAACAGGAGGGAAGGAGGAGATGAGAGATTAATTTTCAGATAATTAAGAATTGACAATGTTATTTTCAAGATTTATGAGTTTTACAATGGCAGGCCTCAAAACATCCTGGGATCTGTTTTATTGATAGGTAGAGTGATCTTTCAATGTGCTGTATTCACTTCTAATTAACTTTAGTGAAAGTTAGTTTCTCACACAGAGGAGTAAGTGGCACTAACCTAAAATGAGAATTATGAACATCATGACACAGCAGTCATTCCACGGCTCCAATGTCTATTTTCTTTTCTATGTGAAGGAATGCCACGATTCCTTTGCATTAGCAGTCATAAATGTTTAGTAATAACCTACTTCACGAAAGACATTCTTTAAAAAAGTCTGATATCCTTCACAGGGTCACTGGACAAATCAAATATTTAGACTAAGTCAATTCATTTGGTTTAGAGCTAAGGGGAAAGGAAGCACGTGTAAATAAAAGCTTTTAAAAATGCCAATGCTAGAGTCATCTTGAGCTGGTGTAGGAGAGTCTGTTCACTTAGCAAAGAATCGTTTTGTGAGACACTGCACTTTTCTGCACTGGGCTGGAACATGTCACAGGAGCACGTCCCACCTGTCAGTGGATTGGCCCAAAGTGCTCACTTTTTTTCTATATTGTTATGTCAGTGGAGTTTCAATAGAGGGAATTAAATATGGGTAGTGACTTAATGGAAAACAGAGGTGTTTAAAAATGCTGAAATGAATGTATTCAAACATGGCTTGGTTTGAAATGAGACTGCAGCAGTTTTCAAAATGGGATTCCTACTCTATTAAAATGCAAATAAACAATGCCTCTTTTTCTCCTTTTTTTTGGTCCTCTCCCCATACATTGTAGCCTAGTAATAGAATAACTTTCAAAGGTCGCGTCATGATTAAGACATGATGTTTCTGTGTATAGGATTAAATTTATTAACAAATTATAAAAATAGCTGTCTTCATTTTATTTGTAGCATGAAAATGGTCAAATAAAGTTTAAAAGAAGATTTTTAAACAGATAAAATAAAGGAAATTTCCCAAAGAAAAAGAACCCCCTGCTGAATGAGAAAGAAGTGACGTCTCCAAAATCTAAAACCGTGGCTTGCTCTGAGAGTTGAGAGCACCCACTCTACTGGATTTAGAAGTTTAGGTAATAACTGGATCTCAACTCCCCCAAATTAAATGAAGAAATGAAACCTCTCTTTGCTGATTATATAACCACAGATATATGCAACTAAATTTAATTTCGACTCTTACAGTAAACTTTTAAACTCAAGATACCCTGTTTATATTTAGATAGCCCAATTTAGTTCATTGTGGGCATTTTATTCTTATTTCCAGATGGTTTGAAGCACCGGAATAGGTGTGAGAAAACTATACTTCAGGGAGCTGAGCCCTGAGTTTTTGCAAAGACGCCCTCCCCTGCTGCCAGCGTGGTGGTTCTGACTGAGTCCTTGTGAGGCCCCTGCCGATGTTAGAATTCTCACGTTCCTATGCCCTTATAGATCAACAGTCTTTAAAACCATGATTTATTGCAATAATTTCTAAAATGGTTCTATCATCCCAGGGTGTGCTAGATGAACCTTCCATACTATAACCCCTCAAATGCTGCTGTAATCATTACTGGCTGTAATCAGAAGTGGAGGAGTCCAAAGCATGGCATAAAAATTTTCTGAACTCATTGACAGGTCATGTGGCATTCACGTTACGGGAACATCTGGAATCTCTTCTTTTCCTCTATTTCTCTTTCATGTTTCTTATTCCATTTTTTGACCACTCTATTCTCCCTCCAGATCCAGACTGCATTCTTGGAGATAGCCAAGGATCTTTGTGTCCCTGTGCTACTGAAGCAGAAGGGACCATAGATCATTCTGGCTCTTATGTGTCTGAGCCTGATGGGAACATTTTGATCCTTCACATTTTTCAGAGGGAAATAACTATAAAACCAACAAAAATTTATCATGCTACTTTTGACTGTCTCTTTTAGCTACATTTTAAAAAATCCATTATAAAGCAAGCTGACTCACCTACCTCCTCATTTGTTTCACCAAGGTCATCTTCCTAAAGGGGAGTAGCAGGTGAAACCTTGCCCTGGCAGATGTCAAAATCATCCATTACACCTGTCATCTAATACAGGGTAAGGAACTACCCGAAAGCTTACAGGCATAAACAACCACTATTTTCTTATGCTCACAGGTTCTATGAGTCAGAAACTCAGAAAGAGGATAGTGAGCATAGTTAATCTCTGTTCTGTGATGTTTGGGCCACAGCTGGGAAGATACAGATGGTTGCGGGGACTTGCAGGACTGGAGACTGGATCTGTCCAGAAGCTTCTTCCCTAACATTGCTGGGTGATTTGCCTGGTGATCCTGTTTCTTCATGGTAGGGAGAATTCAAGGTAGTGAGACTGGTAGCTCAGAGCTCCAAGTGTTCTAATAAAATGCAACATATCTGCATGATTTTATACAAAATATCCCAGAAGACATGTGATATTAAATGCACCTACTCTCCTGGGTGAAGTAGTCCCAACTCCAACCAAATTCAAAGGGAAAGGGCATGTCTTTTGGTAGATGCAGTGTTAAAAGAATTTGTGGCCATGTTTTAAAACTATCACACTCTCCTTTTTAAGGTTATGTTTGTTTCTTTTGGCTTGTTCTTTTAGTTCATGTCACCCAATCTCTTTGTAGCAGCCAGGCAATGCTTTAATATAGGTAGAGAAATAATCCCAATAAATTATGTACAGAATCATCTTTTCCCTCACCTTCCATCCAATTTTCACTGGGCCAATTTTGAATATCTTGCATCACCCTCTAAATTGTTTGAATATTAATGAAGAAAATATTAATAAGCAGCAACTTGGGGAATTTTTTTCTAGAAGTTGGTTGTCTGGCTGTCTTCATTAACATTTTTTTTTTTTTTTGAGACGGAGCCTCAAGCTATCCCCCTGGGTAGAGTGCCATGGCATCACAGCTCATAGCAACTTCCAACTCCTGGGCTCAAACGAGTCTCCTGCCTCCGCCTCCCAAGTAGCTGGGACCACAGGCGCCCACCACAACACCCGGCCATTTTTTGGTTGCAGCCATCATTGTTGTTTGG
>CAUYQV010176963.1:0-21876 GCA_963574575.1 Galagoides demidoff | reverse complement strand
GAAGGCAGCTTGTGGCTGATTTGAGGAACATAGAGGTAGTGGTTATAGACACCAGTTTCAAGAAGATGAGAAGATCGAAGTAGTAACAAGTAGAGGTTAAGGATTAATTTTTATTTTTTAAAAGTGGAAGGATTTGGGTGTCTATAAGCTGGATGGGAAAAAGTTACCTAAGAAATACTGAACACACATGAGGAAGTGTTAGTGATGGATAAAGCAGCCCCTCAGGGGAAGCAGGAGCACATCAAGTCTGGGATCTGTGGAGGTGCTGGCCTTAACAAAACTCATCCCCGGATATTGATGACAAGATAGGTAGCTGGTCTTTGAAGTTAGGTTCAAGTTAAGATGTTAAAATAAGATTATCGCTCTATAAAGAGAACTATGAAACTTTAAGGACAGAAATAGCTGAGAATGTCAACAAATGGAAAAATATACCATGCTCATGGCTGGGAAGAATCAACATTAGTAATCTTTCATTATCTAGTAAGTCATAAAAGACAATGTTCATAGAACACATATAAGGATAAATGGCATACTTATGCACATAGTGGGTTAGATTTTATTGTAAAAGTTATTTTCGCCTTCTCTTTTTTTTCCAGATATCGATCAACTCATAAACAACTTGCAGGTCCAACTTAATTCAGAAGGTGGCTCAATGCAGGTATTCAAACAGGTCAGTTACCACGAAAGTGAGGTACTGATATTGGGACATAATATTGTTGAGTATATGGTAATTATTGCAGAGTTGAATTTAATTTTTCTTTCTAATAACATGTTTAGGGGTAGAGAAGAGGCAAAGGAGGTTAGATTTCTAGAAAGTACCTTAAAGCCTTTGCATTGTGCACATTTGGTGAGGTGTTACCAAACACCCACCCTCCTCCTGGTGTCCATTTCAAAACTATTAAGAGCATAATATAAATGTTTTACCACAACAAATAAGTGAGGTGATGGTTATGTTAACCAGTTTGATATAAGCTTTCCACGTTGTATATTAAATAAGTACATTATACCTCATAAACACAGTTATGATTTAATTTAAAAAAGCACCTGAATGCCTGAGTTTCATACTTAACTGGGAAATAGATTTGGTATAAAAGAAACATAGCCTTTGAGGACAAGGGTATGGACACATGATTAGACGTTTGGTATAAAATAGCAACCATTTACCTAGCACTATTCCACATCTCAGGCACTGTGAAGATTAAATATGTTGTCTTATTTAATCTTCAAAATAACCCCAGTGAACAATGTATTAGCTAGTATTCTCCAGGGAAAACAACCAATGAGATGTACATATGCACATGTCTCTCTCTCTCTCAATATATGTAAATAGATATATAGAAAAAGATTTGCATATAAGGATGCAAGTGATTTTACATGTAAGTGATGCATTGCACTATGGCACTATGTATTCTTATATATAAAATCATCTTATCTATAGATGACTTTATATCTGTAGATAGATGAGAGAGATTTACATATATATGTATGAAAGAGAGAGAGATTTCAAGAACTTGGTTCATATGATTGTAGAGGCATGGCAAGTTCAAAACCTGATAGTGCAAGCTGGCAAGGAGGATTTGCAATTTGCTGTCAGGATTCTGTCTTGCTCTGAGAAGGTCTGTCTTTGTTTTCTTAAAAACTTGAAGTGATTGGATGAGGCCCACCCCCATTATGGACGATAATACGCTTTATTTAAAGTCCAATGTTTTATTTATTTATTATTATTTTTTGAGACAGAGTCTCACTATGTCACCCTCAGTAGAGTGCTATGGCATCACAGCTCACAGCAACCTCAAACTCTTGGGCTTAAGTGATTCTCTTGCCTCAGCCTCCCAAGGAGCTGGGACTACAGGTGCCCACCACAATGCTCGGCTGTTTTTTTTTTTTTTTGAGACAGAGCCTCAAGCTATCCCCCTGGGTAGAGTGCTGTGGCATCACATCTCACATCAACCTCCAACTCCTGGGCTCAAAAAAGTCTCCTGCCTCAGCCTCCCAAGTAGTTGGGAGGGCAGGCACCTGCCACAACACCCAGCTATTTTTTGGTTGCAGCCATCATTGTTGTTTTGGTGGGCCCAGGCTGGATTCGAACCCGCCACCTTAGGTGTATGTGGCTGGCGCCCTAGCCACTTGAGCCACAGGCGCTGAGCTTGCTTGGCTATTTTTTGGTTGCAGTTGTCATTGCTGTTTAGCTGGCCCAGGCCCTGTTCTAACCCACCAACTTCAGTGTATGTGGCCAGCGCCCTAAACACTGTGCTGTGGGCATAAGCCTAAGTCCAATATTTTAAATGTTAGTCCCATCCAGAAACATCCAGAATAATAGTTGGCCAAATATCTGGGCACCATAGCCCAAACAAGTCATCACACAAAATTAACCATCGATACTCTCAGTGTTCTTAATTTACAGAAAAGAAATCTGGCCTTGGACACTCCAAGAGCAAAGACTCAAAGATTATCTGTAACAGACAAGCACTTTGTGCTAGATATTGAATCATCTTGCTCAGGGCTGAGTTCTAAAATCACTGTAAGACTCAAATGCAGTCAAAATTTCCCTTGAAAATCCCTGTCTATAGAGTTGAGTATGCAGTTTTGTATAAATAGTACTTATCCTGTCTTCACCTATGTCACCAGCTCTGGGCTTCATTTATGAGTCACTTTTTAATTGTCTTCAATCATTAAATGTTTGGTCCATGGTACATAATTGAATTTGTTTAATCTACATATGCATACAAATGTTTCTCCTTTGTACTGTTTTAATGTTATTAAAACAAATTTAATGTTTTGTTTAACTTTCATATAGCTGTTGCCATTTAGGAACTATTTGAACATCAAAACTAGATAATTGTTGCAAAATATCTGCTGGTTGCCTGAGCTTAGTCATAATTAATACCAAGAGGAAGCTGAATAAGTAGTGTTAGATAAAAGTCTATTGTACTTTTAATAAAAAAATACTCAGTGAAATGTTACCAAGCATGCCTAGCTACCTTATTTTGAAATCTCACTGTGCCTAAGTACGAGTCTTAAAATGATTTTCTATGTAGAAGAAGAATACTGAATACTGAAGTTCCAAAATTTGAAGGTACTTTGGAATTGGTTCAATGTGTAGAAAATTTTGGGATAGTAGGTGATCTAAGCATTTATTTTGATTTCTTGATATTTCCAGAATGTCTTGCTCTTAATAAAGCTAAGGTGCTTGTGGTACATTGCCACGGAACACTGGCCATGCCACAGAGCACAACGGGTAGGAATTTGTGTTTTATAACTACACAAGTGTAATATCCTATGTAGAAAGAGAAAGAAAAGCAGATAGATTATTGCCATTTGGGGGGGCGGGGCTGGATTTGAACCTGCTACCTCCAGCATATGGGGCCAGTGCCCTACTCCTTTGAGCCACAGGAGCCTCTCTATTACCATTTTTCTAAATCACAAAGATAGCTATATTCAAAATGTGGAAAAATGGACTATATTTCAGGATTCTTATTAAAATTCTTTTCATCATATTGAAAAGAAAATCCTTGATGCACACAAGGGAAAATTCTTCACCTAATAAGCATATATGGAATGCTTATCTTCAGGTGACAAAGCAAAGAACCATCAGGTCAACCTCTGGGCCTCTCCTGAGTATGTTTTCTTGAGAAAACGTGCCTTCGGAAGACAGCATTCATACCCAGAAAATACTTGCTATAGACTAGATACATTTAGACATAATAAGCACTTGAATGTGATATGTACAGAGGGAAATATGTGACGATGTGTTTTGAGAAAGTTAGTACTAAAACACTAAAATCCAAACAACTGACCTTCCAACACTTCTTTCAAAGCCTTGTGATACTGGGAAAAGAGAAATAATGACTGAAGTCCTGTTGCAGGTGGGGTTATTGTTAAGAACTGGCAAACCACAAGATAGGCTTAGTCTACAAAAGCACAACTCATGATGGCTTTTTGGAACAGGGCCTGTAACTTCATATTTCATAAAGGCAATAAGAATATAAATTTTTCTGTTTCTAGGCTTTCATCAGCCAGTTTCCATTTCGAATATTTTTGCATAATATGATTCTCAGTAATGTGAATAACTAGACCAAATACCAGGTAAACAACATCACAGGCAGCAGGCAGCATCTTAGAAATAGTCTTTGTTTGGCAAAAGACGGTAAAATTTCCAACGTAGTCTCAATTTTATGTTTAGGATTCAGAGGTACAGCTTTTTGAGGTTTCTGAGCCTAAAGCACAGAGTCCAGAAGTCCCTAAAACTTAGCCTAGACCCTTTGTTAATGTATATTTACAGATTGTATCTGTTTATACATCTGTACCCACAATCTAGATTCTTATGGAAAATATTACACCAAACTGTTTATTTTTTATTTTTTAAATTAAATCATAGCTGTGTACACTAATACATTTATGGGGTACAATGTGCTGGTTTTATATACAATTTGAAACACTTACAACAAACTGGTTAACATAGGCTTCACTGCACATTCTTAATTATTATGTTAAGATATTTATATTCGGGTGGTACCTGTGGCTCAGTGGGTAGGGCGCCAGCCCCATATACCAAGGGTGGCATTTTCAAACCCAACCCTGGCCAAACCATAACAAAAAATAGCCCAGCATTGTGGTGGGTACCTGTAGTCCAGTTACTCAGGATGTTTAGGCAGGATAATCACCTAAGCCCAGGAATTGGAAGTTGCTGTGAGCTGTGATGCCATGGCACTCTACCGAGGGTGACAAAGTTAGACTGTCTCAAAAAAAAAAAAAAGACATTTATACTCTACACTTATTAGGTTTGACATGTACCCTTGTAAAATGCATCATAGGTGTGGTCTCACCAATTGCCCTCCCTCCACCCAACCTTCTACTTCCCTTCCCTTCCCCCTTCTCTTCCCCCTTCATCATGGACTGTAGTTGAGTTATAGCTGTCATATGGAAGTGTGGGTGATTATATATTTTTTTAATAATAGAGCTGAGTAGATTGGATACTTTTTATTCTATTTTTGAGATACTTTACTAAGAACAATATGTTCCAGCTCTATCCATGTGAATGTACAAGAGGTAAAGTCTCCAACTTTTTAAAGGCTGCATAATATTCCATGGTGTATATATACCACAGTTTGTTAGTTCATTCATGGGTTTATGGGCACTTGGGCTTCTTCCATGACTTGGAAATTATGAATTGGGTTGCAATAAGCATTCTGCTTCAAATATCTTTGTTATAAAGTGATTTTTGGTTTTCTAGATGTATACCTGATAGAGGAATTATAGAATCGAATGGCAAGTCTATTTTTAACTCCCTAAGTGATCACCAAACTTCTTTCAGAAAGGAATGTCTTAGTTTGCACACTGACCAGAAGTGCAGACGTGTTCTCTTTTCTCAACATCGGTGCAAACATCTACAGTTTTAGGATTTTGTTATGAGGGATAATCTTACTGGAGTTAGATGATAACTAAAGTGGTTTTGATTTGCATTTCTCTTGATTAAGGATGAAGAGCATTTTTTCATGTATCTGTAGGCCATATGCCTGTTTTCTTCAGAGAAGTTTCTATTCAGATCTCTTGCCCACAATGAGATGGGATCTCTTGTTCTTTTCTTGTTAATACGTTTGAGTGCTCTGTGGATACTGGTTATCAAACCTTTGTCTGAGACATTCCCACAAATATCTTCTTCCATTCTGAGGGCTGTCTGCTTGCTTTATTTAGTGTGCTCTTGGCTGTGAAGAACTTTTTAGTTTGATCAAATCCCAGTAATGTATTTTTGGTGTTGCTTCAATGGCCTGGGGAGTCTTCTCATAAAGTATTCTTCCAGGCCAATTTCTTCAAGAGTTTTCCCTGCACTCTTCTCAAGTATCTTTATAGTTTTATGTCTTAGGTTTAAGTCTTTTATTCAGTGGGAGTATTTTTTTTGTTAGGGTGAAAGGTGGGGGTCCATTTTTAGTCTCCTACAAGTTGCCAGTCAATTCCCCCAGTTAAATAAGGAGTCATTCCCCCACTGAATGATTCTGATAGGAGTATCAGACATCAAATGATGATAAGCTGGGTTCATCTCTTGGTTCTCTATTCTGTTCCATACATCTACCTCTCTGTTTTGTGCCAGTACCATGCTGTTTTAATCACTACAGATTTATAGTATAGACTGAAGTCTGGTAGCGTGATTCTAACTGATTTTTTTTTTTTTTAATGCTGAGTAATGTCTTGGGTATTTGAGATTTTTTCTGATTCCATATAAAATGAAGTATTTTTTACAGATATTTAAAGTATCATGGTGATGCTTCCATAGGGATTACATTAAATTTGTAAATTGCTTTGGGTAGTGTGGACACTTTAACAATGTTGATTCTTCCCAGCCATGAACATGATATGTTTTTTTATTTGTTAACATCTTCGGCTATTCCATTTGTCAGAGGTTCATAGTTCTCTTTATAGAGAACTTTCATTTCCTTTGTTAGGTACACGCCCAGATACTTCCCTTTCTTTGGCACTACTCTACAGGAAATAGAGTCCTTGGCTTAAATTTCAGCTTGATTATTATTGGTATATATAAAAGGTACTGATTTGTGAGTATTGATTTTGTATTTTCTGCTGCTATATTCCTTGATCACTTCTAAGAGTTTTGTAGTTGAGTTCCTGGGATTTTCCAGGTATAAGATCATATCATCTACGAAGAGTGAAAGTCTGATCTCTCTGACCCTATTTAGATATTCTTGAAGGCCTTCTCTTGCCTGATTGAGATGACTAAGGATTCCATTACAATGTTAAGTAGCAGTGGAGACAATGGACAACGTTGTGTGGTTTATGATCTGAGTGAAAATGTTTTCAATTTTACTCTATTCAATAGGATATTGGCTGTGGGTTCTCTGTAGATTGCCTCTAACAGTTTAAGAAATGTCTCTTCCTTATCTATTTTCTTACGTGTTCTGATCATGAAAGGATGCTGGATATTATCTAAAGCTTTTTCTGCATCAATTGAGAGGATTATATGGTCTTAGTTCTTTTTGTTTTGCTTATGTGGTATATTATATTTATAGATATACATATGTTGAATGAACCTTAAGACCCTGAGATAAAACCAACCTAGTTATGGTGTATCACTTGTTTGATGTGCTTCTGAAATGTTTGCTAGAATCTTATTAAATATTTTTGCATCTCTATTCATTAAGGAAATTGGAGGTAGTACTCAATGTGATGAGATTTCAATTATCAATCTTTATGCACCCAATCAGAATGCACCCCAATTTTTAAGAGACACTTTAACAAACATGAACAACCTGATTACTCCCAACTCCATCATAGGGATTTTAATACCCCTTTGGCAGTGCTGGACAGATCATCCAACAAGAAGCTTAGCAAAGAAATTCTAGATTTAAACCTAACCATTCAGCATCTGGACTTAATGGACATCTATAGAACATTTCACCCTAGTAAAACTGAGTACACATTTTATTCATCAGCCCATGGAAAATACTCCAAAATAGACCACATCCTAGGTCACAAGTCTAACCTCAGCAAATTTAAAAGAATAGAACTTATCCCTTGCATCTTCTCAGACCACCACGGAATAAAAGTTGAACTCAGAAATAACAGAAACGTGCAGACTCAAACAAAATCATGGAAGCTAAATAACCTTATGATCAGCTCTTATCTTGAACACCATAGAAGGAAACACAAGAATGGCAAACCATGAATGAGCTCTTAAAGCAGCTGCTGAGAAGGGAGGCACACCATCTCACATTTCATGGCCAGAGCAACCTTGCGATCGAGCTTGAGTTCAACAGAGCAGGGACGTGTGAATATGGGTAACACCACCAAAGAGAAGAGCTTTGATTATGGGCCAACAAGATAGGCTAGTACAGGGCCATCCTGTTCTCTTTGATGATAAAAGTTGCTCCTTCCTTCATTCAGTAAATGCTCACAAAGCCCCTACTAAGAGTCTGGCACTGTGCTTTGCTCTGAGATGACCTCTAAATGAGACAGACCTCTTTTCTCACAGCTATTACAGTGCAGGTAGTTCCCACTTGATGGCCTTGGTTTTTCTTACTGGCATAAGCAGCATCACCTGCTAAGAGAGAAGGAGCTATTTGGAGGTAAGAAGTTTCAAGAGGGAGGTAAATATTTCGAATAACTACTGAGCAAAATGGGAAAGCAAGCTGAATGGGGGGAATGAAAGGATTTTCAGGCATCATGGCATGTGTTCCTCTGGATGCCAAACCCAAAGCTATGTGAGGTTCCCTATCACTATTCCGTATCCTGGTTATTCTAAGAGCAAAAAAGACTGGAGGGCTGGAGCCGGAGATGCTGCTGATAATATGAAGGAATAGGGTGTAGGCTAGGTCATAAGGAAGAAAGTGAAGTCAGATGGGCAAATGCTGGACAAGAGACAAACACCTTGAGAGCTAAGGTTAGTTGTATTTGGAGGAAAGACATGACCTAGAAAGGCAGATGTACGAATCAAGAAATGCAATGCTACAGTCTAAGGTTTCACAGTTCAACCAGTTCTTGGTCTAGAAAAGTCCAAGGTGTGGCTGGTTGGGGCTAATTGATCTTTATTGAGACCTTACTTGTTCTTTAGACATTGTCCCTGGAGTCAAGAGTTGTAACCACCTGCAGCTGTATGGTGATTTCACTATCAGATATGGAGTCTGATATAGGACAGGCGGCACTCCGGCCAGCTCAGTCGAACTGAGCTGGAGGACTGGCGGTCTCAGCCCTTTGTGAGTTAGTGCCAGGGCAGCCAGCAGAGGAACTAGCTGGCTGGAGGGTAGGCAGCCCCCCACCCCACCTCACCCCCACCAGAGGCTCTAGTAGGCAGAGGGGCCAGGACAACTACTGGGGAGACACTGGGGCCTTGGTGTCTCCTTCCCCCTTGCACTTTACTGATCAGGGAACCCCCATTTCCTGTGCCTAGGTCAATTTCATGTAAGTTTCCGAGGCCTCAATTCCATGAATGGACTGTGTCCATTCATTAATACATTCATTCACGGTGCCCCAGCCAAAGGCACTGTATCCATTCATTAATGCACTCATTCACCCTGCCCCAAGGGAAGGCACTGTGCCCCATTCATTATTGCACCTTGCCCTACAGAAAGGACTGTATCCATTCGTTTCCTGGCCTCATATAACTACAAGAAACCCATGAGACTATATATGGTGCTGGACAAAGAGCCCAGAGAAAGCGCTTTTCTCCCTCTGACTTGGGTTTTTCTCTCTCTGCCAGGAGCTTTGGTGTTTTTGTATTCTTTTCTGTCAACAAATCCTGTCTTACTGGGTGGCGCCTGTGGCTCCAAGGAGTAGGGTGCCGGCCCTATATACCGGAGGTGGTGGGTTCACACCCGGCCCCAGCCAAAAAAAAAACTGCAAAATAAACAAAAAAAAATCCTGTCTTAACACTGCTGTGGTCCATGGATTCATTCAAATCATCAAGACCAAGCATCTACTGAAGACAAAATTCCGGTATCAAGTCTACTGAGAATAATGAATGAACTATTTATACTGTTCTTCCTCCCCCACCCCCTCCAGATGCCAGTCATTTCATAATTGCTCTGAAAAAGAGCTGATGATAACTCAACATTTCTTTCTAAAGTCCTATCTATATACTAACTGTTTATACATTCCTCTTGGATTGAGTCATATTGGCATTGATTCCTTTTCCTGCTTCCCACTCAACAGCAAGAATTTTCAAACTCCTTTTGGTATTGGGATTCTATGAACATACAGCACTTTCAACAACTATGTTTTCCCTGAAGACAAAGTGGTGCTTATCTCCAAATCATGTAAAATAAGAAAGAAACAAAAGGATATAAATGTGGAAACAGGAAAGAAAAATATTTTAAATGATTACAAGAAAAGCAGTCTTTTAAAAGTTCGATTTTATTGAGATATAATTTATGCAATGCAATTTTAAGAATAGAATTCAATAAATTTTGACAAATGTATACATTACCCCCCAAATAGCCTCATATCCCTTTGCTGTAAACCTGCTTCCCTTAACTCCAGCCTCTGAAAAACATTGACTGATCTGTTTTCTTTCACAATAGCTTTGCCTTCTCTAGAATTTCATATAAATGAAATCATATGGGCTACAGCCTTTCAGGTTCAGGTTCTTATGAGGAGGATATGAAAGAAGCTTACAGGTTAGGGAAAGGCAAGTAAATTTCACGAGTCTGAGCGCCTGACTACTTCAGCTTCATCCTAAGTAATAATACCCAAGGAAAATCAGGTTCTATGTTTTAGTAACATTTTTAATACTCGTTAAAAACAAATACATAATTATTAGAAATAACCATGTGTGTCTGTGTACATGCTCATTCCATGTACACTAGTGATAAGCAGAGCTCACTTAGGAAAATTGAATCATAAGATTGACCTTCTTTTATGCTACAATAGTCTCACTCTCTCAGTCATGCATTTGTGCTAGTCAGTCTTAAGTAAAATTTATAAGTAATGATAACACTAGAATCCCCACACAGCATCACAATGTGCATATTGGCCTTCCTTTTAAGGTGAAGTTAAACTTTTTATTTTTGCTTTCTACCTTTATTTTCCATCTTATTTGGTTTGAATTAGAAAAATTTATGCTTGGAAACAATGGGAAACAAAAATAAAACAAAAGAGAGGGGAAAATTGAGACTTGCCATGCAGCATGCATAGATAGATTGGGATGATGTCCCAAAGGATGTGAGATTGGAGAATTTAGCAGAAGACAGGTGATCGAGTCAGCATTGCCCAGCAAATAGTCAGTTAGGAAAGCAGCATAGTCAGACTGCAAATTCATTATAGAGAGGGTACTAGAGCATTTTTGCAATGGAATGTCTGTGGACAATCTACCTATGCGCACCCATTCTTACTGTAAATGGGTTACAATTACGCTATCACTTCTGTATGTTTAAAGACTTCGTACGAAGTTTGCTGTGTGCCTCATTGTGCGCTTGTGGAGGCTCAGTAGTTTGAGTCATTATGGAATGGAGTGCAGCACTGGTAAGTAAAATTATATCCATGAAGACTCATATCTTTCTGTAGATGAAGCTTTCTTATGGGAAATTAGAATTCTGGGAAGTCTCTCCTGGACCTAGGAAATTGGAATTTTAAAAAGTTCTAATTTAATCTTACAAAGCTCTTCTTTTACATTTGTCTTTGTGACAATTGTTGCAACTTGCTAAGTCTAAAGGAGGTAATCAAGGGAGAAGAAAAGGACCATTGCCAGGAGTTGCAGGTGGATGAGTTCCACGCCTACTTTTCCAGTGTTTTTACTGAGGTGAAATCAGGTCAACATTGAAATACAAAAGTGTACCAGAGGGGTGCACTGGTGGTGTGTGGAAGCAGAAATGTTATAAGTTCACACACGTCACCGATTTAATGTGTGAGGCAGAGGTCTTCCATGGCACTTTAAGGGACAGAGAGAAGGTGCTGGACTTCCAATTTGCTATGCTTGATTAGCTATTGGTAGGAATGGTACAATAATCCAGGACTTTGAATCAACCAAGGGGGGCCCAGTTAAGTCAATGGGTTAGTTATTTTTTGTCTTGTTCTTACGACCCATGAGAAACAGTTTTTCAGATCTTTTACATGCTACTAGATAAACATACTAAATGTTAGCTCTTATGTCAGGTGAGGCAATTTCAAAATTAAATGTTGGCTTTGTATTTGGTAATAATTTCAGAGTTTCTAAACTCCAGATTTATTGAAAATTGGTTCAGTTTAAACATGTAGTTACATAGAGAATGTGCCTAATTCTATCTTAGACAAATGGTGATTTTTCTCTTAGTAACATGACTTCATTGTCATCTTTTCCCCTGGAGATGGCTGTGAAGATTGAGGTCAATACACATATAGGCCTAATTTCTGCATTTAACAAACAATGGCAATACAATATTAACATTTTTCACTTGCACTGATAATACAACTTTATTTTAAAACTGCAAATTCAACTCAGAGATTGCAAGATCAAATTTAGCTTCTTAAAAAACACTACCACAGATGAAGCCCACTTTGTAATCAAAATCCTACTTTTCCCCCCTGCATAAAACAGCATAGAACAAAGATCAGTTATAGATACACAGATTCCAGGAAGCTAAGCAAATAAGAATTTGTCATGTAAGTAATGTAGGTCATGCAAATTTTAAATAAAAGAAAAAGCACCAAATTAAGAGGGGAAATAAAGGATCTTTCTTCTTTGATTTGTCCTGTTTTAACTAATATAACAAAATCTTCCCCAATATTTTAAAAATAATTTAAATATTCAAATGTTTTAAAAAATAATTTTCACCAGTAAACACAGGAATCAACCAAAAAACAAATAAACCGTCTTATTTCTAATCTTATTGCTGAAAATAAGTCTAAAGACGTTTGTAGTGCTTACTACCCTGGTGAGCACCTGGGGATATCCCCCACTTCCTTGATCTTTGTCCTCTGTCAAAGGGAGGTGACAGAGGACACCTATAGATGGTGATGACTGCCAATAACGTGCACTAACTTCAAGACAGTCTGAACCAAAGCTGCTCTTATTTGAAGAAATCTCAGCATGCTTCCAACATCCTCGAAATAAATCTCTCAATTTACAAGTTACACTGCCCTCAGGTAAAATGAGGCTTCTAGTAACTTGAAAGACAGTCTATAAAGGTCCTGTACTGGTTTTCAGTAAACTGCTTTTTCCTGGCTACTTGTACTTTATAAAACCTAAATCGTAAATTTTTTAAAAAAAGCTATTGAACACGGGGACAAAGGGAATTTTAGTTTCATGCAAAACGCAACCATGCATGAGAACTGCGCAAGTCTTTCTCGGAATGATCTGTATTTGGGTGAAGTCATCAGACGTCATCTCTCTTCTTTATTTGGGGGTTGCCAACTCGTTTCCCAGAATTTAAAGACTATCACGATGATAAAAGTCAGTTTCGTACGCTGTCAAAGACTTGTCCCGTTGCCTTTTGTTTCATGCAATATTAAGGGTCAGTTAGGTCTTGTCCCCTCCTTATCTGTGAGGACAGAATTCAACCGTCGCTTTTCAATGAGGCTATTTTCTTTGGGAGAGTCAAAACACCCCTCAGAGGATTAAAGAGCCTCTGCCACAGAGCCCGGAGGAGAGCGGGTGGCCGCTTCAGACTCAAGGGGCTCCTCAGACCTCATCCCGGCAGCGGGTGCGGAGGGTCAGCAGGCAGGAGAGGGATGGAGACAAAAGTGAGTAACTGCGCTCTGAGGGACAGGGAGCTGGTCAGGGGGAGGCTCCCCGGCCCCCAGCCGGGTGGCGTGACTTAGGAGGACTCAGAAAACCAGCCAGGACTGGGTAGGACAGAAAGGTACCGGGCGGGGCCGGCGAGCCGGCTCCTAGCGGGCGGGGCGAATATGGGAACGCCCCCAGGCCCCGCCCCTCCGCGCCGGGCCGGGAAACGAAATCGAGGCGGGCTCGGGGTCACGCGGCGGGGCGGCCCCGCAGCCTCCGGCGTCCGGAGTTGGCGTTTGCCAGAGAGAGCGCGTGCCTCACGTCCTCCCGGCCCCACCCCCCTGCGCGCTGCGCACGCGCAGAAGCCCCCCCCTTCGCGTCCCGCCAGGGAAGGGGATAAGGGCGGGGAAGCCAAGGTGGGGAGGCCGCCGGAGCTCCTGAGCTGCGAGCACGCGAGCACGCGGGCACACTAGCGGCCGCCTCCGCCGCCGCGGCCCGCAGCGCGTCACGGCTCCCGGGCCCGCCCTCCCCTGACCCCTCCCCCTGTTCAATTGCCCCATCCTCGCCCCACCTCCTCCGACCGAGCGGTGACTTAAGCAACGGAGCGCGGTGAAGCCCATTTTTCTCCTTCCTCTCAGCCGCGCCGGGGAGTTCGCGGCGCGCGGCCCCTGCACTCCGGCCCGAGATGAATGCTGCGGCAGAAGCCGAGTTCAACATCCTCCTGGCCACTGACTCCTACAAGGTAGAGCTCAGGGCGGGAGCAGGTGACTAAGGAGGGGGGCGCGCTGGGGACGAGCGCGAGGCGGGGGCCAGGGAACGGCGGAGTCTGGGTTCCTGGTGCGGGGCGGCCCGGGGGAAGGCGCTGGCGGGCGGCGGCGGTGGGATGGGGCAGGTGAAGCTGGCGCCGCAGTGGGGAGGAGGTGGGTGGAGGAGGGATGGAGGGATGGACGGATGGACTGATGGACGGCAGGAGGCGGGGCCGGGCTGGGCGGCTTCAGGGGCGCGGCGGGGGGCTGAAGCGGGAGGGACCCGGCTTCAGGGCTCCCCAGGCTCCGAGCTCGGGATATTGCCGGCCGAGCTCACGCCCTCGCTTTAAGCGTGGCCTCTTGGCCGGGGTCTGGGTCAGGCCAGTGAATCCCTGGCTGGAAGATCGGATCAGTTAGGTAACGGCCCCTGGGGCACGGTGGTGGAGAGAGGGAGCGGGGTTTTCCCTGCAGAGCTGAGTCCGGTGTGCTAGCCCCTTGCGGGCAGGTACGTCCTTTCCAGAGGAAGAGGTGGGAGAAGTCTTGGTCCGGGCGCCGGAATAACAACGTTCCTCTGCGGCCCCGGTGGAGAACGCCTGTTTGCCCCCGGTAGCGGTGCTGGGTTCTCTGGTCTTACTCCACTGGGCTCGGTGACAAACTCCTTTGCACCTAGCGATCACTCTTGCTCCTTACCCCTTGTTGCAAAGGCCAGTCTGCTGTAAGTCCCTTAGGGTCACTACGTGATTTCTGTGAAAAGGAAAGTGAAACACGAGAAATTATAGGAACTGTAGTTTTAAACCTGGAAAACTTGTAGAGGGGGAAATGGCACAGCATTGCGTTAATGTGCCTATTGAACACTTGTTTGTGTAGCTTCCACATTAATTTTATTTGAAACTCGCATTTGTAAAGAGAAGAAGGATTAGAGAAAAAACTAGCAAATGTTTTTTTCTCCTAGTTACAAATTATATGAAGTAAACTGGGCTATAGTTTGTTAAGTTTTGGTGGTCAAGACACTCAAAATAGATGTCAGACCAAAAACTCCACTTGGCACAAAGTAAATTTAGTTTTTACTTGAGCAATATGATGGTTTGGAATCTAGTGGTAAAACATAGTACTATCATGTTTTGGGACTATGCTTTTTTGTTTGTTTGTTTTAACCTCCTTATATAGTCTGAAAAAGTATTTTACAGAATCTTTTTACTTAAGTTCTATTTTATCTATTTCTTTCCTGTTAGCTTAAGATTCTGTGGTACTTAGATGGATTATTTAAATTGAGCGAAGATTCATCAACAAGTAGTCTTTTAATTTTAAAAAGGAATTTTAAAGTAGACATCTACAGTACTGAAAAATCCTAATACTGTCAAGTATACTTGATGGTACCCTTAATTATGGTCCTTTACTTGGCCTTAAAACCTCCTCTTGCGTTCTCTTAGCTAAATCAGTGTTTTCATTATCTTTAATAGTGATTTTTAGAATGGTCTCATTCATAGTTTTATAGAATTTTTTTCTTAAATCTTTAGTAATTTAAAGGTTATTTTAGTATTACCTTATGAAATGATTGAATTGTAAATGGAAATGGGGGTTGATTAGTTTAAATTTTAAAAACAAAAAGTAGTACAACTTTAATTTGCAATTACTGTAACAACTATACATCAGTTGCTTTCACATCAGTTTTCTGAGATGCTGGAAATTGGGATAGTGAATTACCTTAAAGAATTCTAATCTCCCAGCCAGGGACACTTAAACTGCACTATTAGAATTTGCACCCATTTAAAGTTTATTCTTGTTCTTTTCAAGTCGGGATGCTATATTTCATGCCCTTTCTAACATGAAACATTGTCAGAATTTTAATCTTAGTAAGATTTTTCGTTTTTTCCCCCAAAAACCCCCTCAAGAGGATTCAACAGGTTGATATATTTGATACCAATGGCTTATAGCAATACACTAAAATAGATTGTGTATTCCATAATCACATTATCTTTAAGTTTCATTTTCCTAACATTCTTAGTGGGCCTTATGGCCTATTTTCCATTTTTGTCTTTTTATCTTCTTAAGTTAAGAAGAGAGAAAAATGATAATCTTGAGGTTAGAAATAATGAAACTTTTATTTAGAAATTACATAAGAATGTTGTCACATACCTTTATCAGTGTTTATAAACTGTTGGCCAATTAAAATTGAGAGCTAACAGTTTTAGATATGTTGATGAAGAGAGGGAAAAACTGTTGATTTCTTTCTGAAACTGAAGGAAGAATAATTGATGGCTTAAGTATGGCAAAAAGTGCTTTTGCAGGTAGGTGATGTTGTGGCCAAGCACATGATGACATGTGGTAATTTTGTTTTTACTTGTATCCTCTTGAGGAGAGTCCAGAAGAATTTGGGCTAAAGAAGGATCATTTGAGACATATATGCATTTCTGTAACTTCATACTTTATTGTACATAAAAGGTAGGACTTAATAACAGAGGCAGAGTGGTCCTTCATTATTCATCCTGGGTTCTTGTTACAAATACAGAGAATGTTTAATCTTACGTGTTAATCATTTTTATTTTCAAAATAACTTAAAACAGAATTATATACTGGGTTGTATTACATTGTGCTAAGCCTGCTAGGGAAAGATGCATATGATTACATTCCAAATAACAATGGATCATTAAAAGATGCTTTTCTGTTCCTTTACCTTCTGTGTAGATATTGTTCATAATAAACTATAGCAGAGACAAAATAACATTTTTGAACGTTTTACCTATAGCATATTAAATGGAAGATGTCAATTGTGTTGTAATTGGAAAAGACATATAGTGCACAAAAGTAAGCTGTAAACAATTTATAGTTTAAAGCACATTACATATGCAGTTATGGAGTGTGCTGTCCAGTGTAGCTTGTTATTGAGAACTCAGCATATTTTCAACCATCCATTTAATCAATATTGGAGACCTGTTGGGTATTATAAAAAGAAGACAAAGATGAATAGTCTCTTAAAATTATAGCATGGAAGAAAGTTGTTTTTGTTGTTTTAGAAGTTTCAAAGGGCTTTGTAATTTATATATGATGATTAGTCATTTAAGGCAGCTTTGTAAAAAAAGAAAATTTTGCTTCTTCAGTGGCAGAATAACAAATCTTAGACACTTCGGCTTTTTTTAAAGGAAAGACTTAGAGATAGATGAGAATCATCATATGGTCAAGTTAGTGCTGCCTCAGGCTGTAGATTCCCAATGTCTTCTCCTGAGCTGTTCCTGTTTTTCATAGTTACACATCTTTCACGGTTTCTGTACAGACATTCAGATGTGTTTGTAGTGGCTCCCACAACAGCCTGATCCTTGTGAGGAATGAGGTACTGCTGCACTTTGTACCCAGGTACTACCTATGAATTCTTCTGATACATCTTTAAAGATATATGTGATATTTTTCATATACTTCAATTTTCCAGTCAAGTTTTGTATTATAAATTATAGGAAAAACTCAGACAACAGAAATTAAATCTTCTAAATCATGAATATACTTCATAGGAAGATGAATTTAGGTCAGTAATAATTAAGATGGTGTTCTCATTGTGAGTTAATGTAATCTGGCTTGAAGGTGTGGCAAAAGAGGTGCAAGTTTTTAGAAACTTAATGCCAGGAGGTTTAAAGGAAGAGGCAATATGATTATAGATGGTTTTGTAATCTCTTACACTCTCAAAAATAATCAAAAATTCCTAAATCATATTTTTCTTTCTCTTTTTTTCTTTTTAATTTCAGATTAATGTGAAGATACAAACAACTAGGTTACAATATTTGCGTTGTGAAGTAGAGACCCTCTTGTAATTATGTCCTGCATCCAAGAGGTGTGCCATGTACCCTTACATTGTGCCCATTAAGTGGGAGCACACCCCTCCCGGCTTCCCCTCTCCCCAATCTGAACTGAACTGAGCTTTTCTCTTACGTGGGCATGTATTAGATTGTCTACTAGCTTCATGTTAGTATTGAGTACATTGGATATTTGGTTTTCCATTCTTGTGATACTTTATTGAGGAGAATGTATTTTAGCTCCATCCAGGTTAATACAAAAGATGTAAAATCTCCATCTTTTGTGGCTGAATAGTATTCCATACATATACCACAGCTTGTTAATCCATTCCTGGGTTGATGGGCATATGTGTTGTTTCTGCATCTTGGAAATTATAAATTAAGCTGCAATAAGTAATCTAGTGCAAATGTCTTTATGAGAGAATGATTTTTTTTTTTCTTTTGGGTAGATTCGTAGTAATGGAATTGCAGGATCAAATGGAAGGTCTAATTTGAGTTCTTTGAGGATTCTCCATTCTTCTTTCTAAAGAGGCTGTATTAGTTTACAGTCCCACCAGCAGAGTAAAAGTGTTCCCCTCTCCACATCATGCCAACATCTGCAACTTTGGGACTTTGTGACATGGGCTATACTCACAGCGGTTAGGTGATAGCTCAGGATCATTTTGCTTTGCATTTCTCATGATTTGAGACGATGAGCATTTTTTCATATGTTTGTTAGCCATCTGTCTTCCCCAGAGACCTAAACCATATTTATGAATGATTATGGCTTCAAAGCCAGATAACAATGTATAATTTTCTGGGACAACAGATGGATTTTCCAGGGTTTGAGAAATCTTAGATAATACTAAAAAGAAGAAAGAATAATTTATAATTGTTGCATTTCTAGTAGAAATCTAGCTTTGAAGAGGCAGAAAGTCTTAGCTAATGTAGGGCTGAGTGAATCATCTTCTGATTGCTCTCAGCTATTGTAGATAACAAAACTTGCCATGTAACCTTGCATATGTGATCCCATGCTCTTACATACATCTTATTTTTTTTTTATATTGGTTTGTGATTATTTCTTAGCAGTTAAAAACAGAAGTATAGGCCGGGCGTGATGGTTCACACCTGTAGTGCTAGCACTCTGGGAGGCCAAGGTGGGTAGATTGCTTGAGCTCACTAGTTTGAGACCAGCCTGAGCAAGAGGGAGACCTTATCTCTAAAAAATAGCCAGGTGTTTTAGCAGGTACTTGGGAGCTGAAGCAAGAAACTTGGGCCCAAGAGTTTAAGGTCACCGTGAGCTATGGTGCCATAGCACTCTACCGAGGGACCTGGAGTGACAAAGTGAGACTGTCTCAAAAAATAAATAAATAAATAACTGAAAAAATGTGTTAGTAGTACCTCTTTGGTCATGTGATCCCATTGGTCAGCATTTCTTTCTATCTTGGAAAGACATCCTATCAACCCTATGGGGTATCTAGAGAAAACTAGACTTTACTCTTCAGAAAGATTCTGTTCATTTAAATATGTCTCATACATTCTTTTTTTAACTCTCATACTTAGAACAAGGATATTATTTAGCATTAGAAATAGTTTTCTGATGCCTTTGCTTGGCCAACTCTCTGTAATGGAAGAAGCTGTCCCTTGTTACAAACTTAAGGCTAGAATCTTAAGTTTGTTAATCTTAAGAATGTTCTAGGCAATAAAATAAAACCAGTTCTTATTATATAGTATGTAATAATTTTTTAGAAACTTTTCTTTTGTGAAGTAAAGTACATAACTTGGAAATCAAATTCTATTCAAAGAACTACATTTTTCTGTGTTCCTGTGTTCTTTACCACATGTGCATTTGTGTTTAGGAAACAAGAAAACCGTGCCCATTTAGAAAACATTTTCAGTGGTAAGGTTTGCTGGGTTCTGATCAGATATTTTCTATTTTGGCCATATCTAATGATAACCTTGTATTTATTATAGAACCATTTTCTCTAGTGATAGAAGTCAAAACAGTGCTAAAAACTTAATGTGATTTAAGAGCATCCTTTTTGTAGTTCACTTTAATTTTGAATACTGGCAACTTTTTGTTAGTAGTACTTAACATTTAAAACTGAGCTCTAAAGGGAAGGAGGGAGAGCATGGAGTGTCAAGGGATAGGAGCAAGACACAAATATAAGAGGGTCCTTAACTAATAAAAGCAATCAGTGTAACCTGCTTCTTTGTACCTTCAATGAATCCCCAACAGTAAAACAAATAAAAAAAAAACAAAACTGAGCTCTTGAATTTCCTACTTCATTCCTTCCACAGCAATAAAAACCATTTTTTCTCACAAAATGGCGCCATTGTTGACTCAGTTGCTTAAGCAAAAGTCTAGAAGCCATTCTTAATTCTTCCCCATCATTATCTCCCACATCCAGTTGATCAGCTTTGTTCTCCTTTGCTTACAAAAATGCCAGGCATTTCTCTCCTCTTACCTGATCTTTGGCAGTAGCCTCTTAACTCCTGCTTCCACACTAGTCACCCTATAATCCATTCTCTACCTACCACCAGGCTGATCTTTTAAAAATGTGAGTCAGATCTTATTCACCCCAGCGTAAATCATGATGGCTTCCCCTTGCACGTCATATAAAATCCAGGCTCCTTGTGGTAGCCTATAAGCCTTACATGATCTTACCCTGCCTACCTCTCACCTTACCACATACCCCTCCATCCCACTCCCATAGTTTGAGCACCAACCAGACTGGCCTTAACTTCTGCCCCTTATGATAGAGCATTTCTTGTCTCTGTCATTTAGGTTCTGCTCACATATTACCATCTTAGGGAGACTTTCCTAATCTTCCATTTTAAGTGGTCTCCCAGGCTCCCTCTTGCCCATCATTGAGGATTGCTCAAGCAATCCTCCTGCCTCAGCCTCCCAGAATGCTAGGAATACAGGTGTAACCCTGTATTGTGTTTGTGCCCCCAAGTAGCTCCTTCTCTATTTTCCCTTAGACCAAATGAGATACTTTTCCAGCTAGAGATGTGTATTAATATTTAAGTTTAGTCTGTTTGTTTACAAAATTTAACATTGTCCTAGAGTTAATAAGATACTTTTTGTTCTGTATAGCAGATACTTTTTATTCTGCTATTCTAATCAATAACAAATAAGTATAGTTTCTCTGATTTTGGAATAATTTCAAGTCTTTTTCTGTTATGATTTATAGTCTGTTCTTCTGATGTTTTCTAACTAAGGTATTTTTCTTTATGTAGGTTACTCACTACAAACAATACCCACCCAACACAAGCAAAGTTTATTCCTACTTTGAATGCCGTGACAAGAAGACAGAAAATTCTAAACTAAGGAAAGTGAAATACGAGGAAACAGTATTTTATGGGTTGCAGTACATTCTTAATAAGTACTTAAAAGGTATTACTTTTCCCAGTATATAGAAACACTGCATTTATGTAACATTTTATAATTTTTCCTACATTGTTATGTTCTATTATTTGAAATAAGTTTTTGAATAGTCTTAATTTTGACATTTACTCAATTATTTTAACTACTTTAGAAGTCTTTTGGACTTTTTTTAATCTGTTAATTTATATCCGTTAAATCTTATAATTTTGTATGCATGCTTGATGTTCTGAGTATGAGAAAGGTTTTCTGAAACTGATAAGTTTTGGAATAAGTTTAGAAAAGTCAGTAATTTTAGGAGATGCTATGGTTTGTTAATAGATTTTAGTCATTAATTCAAAGCATAGGATTTGTTACTGACCTCATTTTGAATTATGGTAGCAATTATAATTAGAATACTTTTATATTAGTTTTACCTTAAAGACTTAAGTTTTAAAACTACCTATGTCCATGAACTTAGTTTCAAATACATACGGAAACAGGAAAGTCCCCCAAATAATGTCTTTGCTTTTTTATATGAAAAGCCATGTCTAGTTTCTTTTGTTAATGGTGTTTCTAGGTAGTTCCTAAACATTTATACACCTCAGAAAGTTTGTCTTTTTTTTTTTTTTTTTTTTTTTGAGACGGCGCCTCAAGCTATCCCCCTGGGTAGGGTGCCATGGCATCACAGCTCATTGCAACCTCCAACTCTTGGGCTCAAGCGAGTCTCCTGCCTCTGCCTCCCAAGTAGCTGGGACCACAGGCGCCCGCCACAACGCCCAGCCATTTTTTGGTTGCAGCCATCATTGTTGTTTGGCAGGCCCGGGCTGGGGATTCGAACCTGCCACCTTAGGTGTA
>CAUYQV010176958.1:0-21866 GCA_963574575.1 Galagoides demidoff | reverse complement strand
TTTTTTTTTTTTTTTTTGAGATGGAGCCTCAAGCTATCCCCCTGGGTAGAGTGCCATGGCATCACAGCTCATAGCAACCTCCTACTCCTGGGCTCAAGCGAGTCTCCTGCCTCCACCTCCCAAGTAGCTGGGACCACAGGCACCCGCCACAACACCCGGCCATTTTTTGGTTGCAGCCATCATTGTTGTTTGGCGGCCGGGGCTGGGGATTCGAATCCGCCCCCTTAGGTGTACGTGGCTGGCGCCTTAGCCAATTGAGCCACAGGCGCCGAGCCAACAATCGAGTTTTTCAAGCTGCTCCTCCTCGTCATCTACCCTCCTTCCCTCGTCTCCTTTCTCTTTCCCCCTTACCCTCTCTCCTCCTATCTTCCTCTCCCTGCTTCTTTCCCTCTCTCTTTTCTCTTTTTAAAATTCTGGTTTGCTTAGCCTGACTTCCTAGTTATTATTTTCTTAATCTTCAAAACATTACTTCCGTACATTTCTCCAATTGTTTTCCTTTAGTTCTCTTCTGTTCCTTTAGGATAAGTGGAAAGGGGCTGAGGTCATGACTGCTGAGCCCTGGTGTCATGATAGGTGTCTAAGGAAGGTCAGCCTCCCTGTCCTCCATACTGCTTTTGAAAGTTCATGTAACCTCTAACCCCACGATGCCTTCATGTCCATAATGTGAAATACTGTTACTCACAGTTTTCAAAGCAATTCTCCTCAAATAACCCAAGAAACTCTTCACATTGATATAATTGAACATATGCTCAGAGGATTTAAAAGGCAAACCTGAATTTATCATTTTTGAGAACTATATTGGCAAAATATATTTGTGCAATAAAAATGACTTAATTTGGGCAAACTGTCACTGTCTTATGCAGGGTGACGACAGCAGTATAAGTGTGTGGAGCCAGTGCAGATGGACTCTGTTCATGTTTCTAGATCTTAATCCCATCCATCTGACCATGTCGATCCTTTTTATACTGAAGCCCGAGGGAATGGTAACACATACGCCACCCTGGAAGCGGTCATGGCGCCTGGAAGATGCAATCATGAGTCAGAGAGTTTGATTTGAATTCAAGATCCATCACTTATTATGTAATGGTGCACTTTACTTAACCTCTCTGAGCTTTAGGATTCTTAGTTGAAAAGTTGGAGAGAAATAAGGATTGTCCAGATTAAATGAAACCATATGGTAAGTAAGAGTAGGTAAGATGACTACCCAATAAAGTAGCAAATGGTCTATAACTATTAGTTAATAGAAGTGTAAGCAGCAGCAAAGTTTGTTATAAGGTATTTTGTGAGTCACAGGAACTCTGAGAAAGACAGAATGGTTTTTTAGTGTTAATGTGTAAGCAGACTGCACGTTGAAACTAATCGTCAATGGTTATTTTTAAATGGCTAAATAGAAAAATGACTTCTCTGGGAACCACAGAGCAGTCCTAAATAACCCCTTGGAATTCTGTTATCATCCGAGCTCCATTTTCGCTTGGCCACTCATAGGACTTTGCATAGTTGTATATTCCTCTGACTATTTGCTTTTTTATTTGCTTCTTACATCTGGACCTTTTGGAAAAATCTTTTGGCTTTAAAATTTTTAATTTAATTGGCTTTTGCAATCCACTTTTATTCCTATACCTGATTAGAATTAATTTCTCACATCTGTTCTTTTCTCATTTCTGAACTACTTTCCCTGAGTTCTGTAAGCAGTTATAGTTGTGGGGGAGTTTATGTTGTGGGTCATTTGGGTTTGTATAAAGACACTAAAGAAAATGTCAGAGAAATAGAAGTCCCAGTGGAAAACAAATGGCACGGACTATTGTGTGCAATTAATGGAAATATAATTTAATTTCATCAACACCACAGTGTTGCTCAAACATAAAGCTAAGTAAGAGAGAGCCACTTAAAGGTTCCTGGAATCAGAAATAAGATCTGTGTTTTGCTCCTGACCTGCTGTCTACTTGACTAAGTGATCTTATCCTCTCTAGATTTCATTTCCTTGTTGAGAGTTGGCGTAGATCAGCACTTCTCAACCTGTGGGTGGGGGTCGAACGGCCCTTTCACAGGGGTTGCCTAATATCAGATATTTACATTACAATTTATAGCAGTAGCAAGATTACAGTTATGAAGTAGCAATGAAAATAATTTTATGGTTAGGGGTCACCACAACATGAGGAATTGTATTAAAGGGTTGCAGCATTAGGAAGGTTGAGAACCATTGGCTTAGATGATCTCTGAGGTCTCTTCCAGTTCCAATATTGAATTTCCAGTAGAAATAATAGTTGGCTGTTTTAGTTGGTCTTACTCTTCTTTATTGTATTGTGCAAATGTCTTACTAATTCCCACTTTCCTTTATTTCAAATTTTTCTAAACTTTACTCCTTTTTTTGGAGACAGAGTCTCTCTCTGTCACCCTGGCTAGAGTGCAGTGTTATCATTATACCTCACTTGCAGCCTCAAATTCCTGAGCTCAAATGAACCTCCTGCCTCAGCCTCCTGAATAGCTGAGACTACAGGTGTATGCCACCAAACCTGGCTAATTTTTTCAGTTTTTAAATTAGAGATGGAGCCTTGTTCTTAATGTCTTGAACTTGACCTCAAAAAATCCTTCTGTCTCGGCCTCGGAGAGTGCTAAGATTATAGGCAAGCGCCCTCACACCTGGCCAAAATTTTACTCTTTTCGTCATACTCACATACTGCATACATTAGATCTTAATTATTTTTCAAAAATAGCCTTAAAATGGGTAGTGCCTGTGGTTCAAAGGAGTAGGGCACCGGCCCCATATGCTGGAGGTGGCAGGTTCAAACCCAGCCCCTGCCAAAAAAAAAAATAGTCTTAAAGTGACTGACTTCTTTTGTTTACCATTTTCATAAGCTACAGTGTTTGCAATCATAGATTTGATTGGCGAGATATGTATTTTTCCAGGACGCATTGAAAGTAATGCTTATTAAAATATTAAGCTTTATGCCTCTGTAAATCTTCTCAATGGAATGTGTGCCACATTTTGGGAAACATCACTGGTTTGGGGGTTTGCTGATTTATCCCCATACCTTCCTAATATTTTTGATCTGTTTTATGTACCTACATGGATATACCAGTACTTCTGATTGATTATTGATTGATAGCTTGGCCACAATCAATAATTGAATCCTGTAGTGCACAAGTGAACTCCCAGGATTATTACATGCCGACTGTGGGACCCTGGAGAAGACATGTACTTGGAGAGATTTAGATTCCTGTGTGAAGGGCTGCTGGCTGTGTCTTAGTGGCAGCAGTGGGAGGGCTTGGAGGTGACCATGGGGAGGATAATGTGGAAGAGAGAACGTGCTTTTTAAATAATGACATGTTTTACCAATGTGAGTTATTATTAATATTATCAGGGCAAGCGTGTCATGTTTGAAGATAGGCCCCCTTTTTCTCTGTGACTATGGCTATCACAACTGTCATTCTCGTGTGAGGTCTGAGAACTGCCCACATGCTTATTTGTCCTCTCCTGTCCTCTCCTGGCTGATTGGTTTTTTTTAATGTGAAACTGTGAGTAAATGCTTATTTTTATCATCAAATCAGATCAGATAATAGGATTTTGACTTTTCCCAGATTACAAAAGATATCTCTTCAAACCTGGAGCCTTTATGTTCCTGATCAGTTATTTATTTTTTATTTATTAAGGATGACACTTCCTAGGTAAACTTCTACTATATTTTTAGTATTGGGAGATAGTGACATTTGAATCCTTTTCCATTACCCCTTTTATCCTTGAAAGAACAATTACTCTTTTCTGTGTAACTTCAAATAGAAATTTGCTTATAGGGAAATGTATGAAATATATAAAAGCACCAAGAGGAGGAAAAAATTGTGGATAATTTTGCCAACTGGAGCTGATAAAATTTTTTTAATGTTATGGCTTCATTTTAAGTGTTTAATTTTAATATTAATATTGTGGCCCATCAACATCCTACTAATGGAATAACTTTATTTCACATGCAACTATTCCATAAAGAAAAATATGATTGCTTGTTAATTTAATTTATTGGATTTACTAAAGTTATTCTTAAAGAAGAATAATATTCATGAAACCTAGAATATAGGCTCTTTCCCAAGAGCTAAATATTACATGTATATTATGTTTAAAAGGTATTGAGAGAGATATTTTTAACAGATTCTAGTAATTAAAAGGTAATTGTTATTATTTCCATTAATTTCCTCAAGAGATATCAATTCCAGGGAAATTGCTCAAATTATTTTCAGGGTCATCTTTAATTTTACCATCATATATTATGGTTGATATTCAGACTTTATTGCTTGTGAGATTTGGTTTTTGAATATGGTAAGAAATTATTTGGACAGTCAAGGCTAGAATTTTGGGTTATCAAGCTAGGTGATAATATTTTTAAAAATGAAAAATAAAACATTGAAATATAAAGGATTTTTCATCTTGTGGTGATTTATAATCTGATTCTGACAGCAGTTTATGAAGTTAAGAAGTCAAATCCTGACAGCATCCAATTCTATCACAGACTAGCTATATTGGCTAAAAAATCCCAACTAGACTCCATGTAAAATAATTTTGCTATAAATTTTAGGCTCACAGAAAGTGAGAGAACTCCCTGAGGAGAAAGGGAAAAATGGAATGAACCGAGAGCTGGAAGCAATAATCACTCGTGAAATGTGTGGGTTTCTGTAGTTGCTGTCATTACAGGGCACGTGATAGATCAAGGATCAGGCTTTATGCTAGTGGCCAGGTGGGATGCCAGACCTGGGACTCCTACCTTCAGCTTCTTGGAGAGAGGTAAATTGGTCTCAGGTCTGTTGGTGCTCTGGCTACATACAGTCTTTGAAGGAAAGCGTCCTCATCCTAGCTCTCTGTCCCACTGATTGATATCAACCAATCTAAGATTACCAAATACAAACTATCCTATGTGAGAATTGGCAGAAATAACACCCAGTTTCTAAACCTGTTTAAATTTCTGCTCACAGAGCATACAATAACTGTATGAAATGTTTAAAGAAGTAAAAAGTTAAATCTCAAAAATGCATAAATAATAAAAAAATGTACTTTTAAACAAGACTGTACTTGCACTATCAAGCAATTAAAAGACATGAAGAAACTTAAATGCATATACTAAGTAAAAGAAGTATCAATCAGTATTCCAATCTGAAAAGGCTGGGTACCATATAATTCCAACTATATGACATTCTGGAAAAGGCAAAGCTGTGGCGACCAGGGGAGGGAAAGAACATAGATGATTTTTAGGGCAGTGAAAACACTGTATGATTCTGCAAGGGTGGGTACATGTTATCAAATTCAGAGACCTACAACTCTTACAGTGAACCATAATATGAACTATAGGCTTTGGGTGATTGTAATGTGTCAGACAGGTCCATCAATTGTAACAAATGTTTCACTCTGGTGTCTGATATTTATAGTGGGGGAGGCTGTGCCTGTATGGGGCACCCAGTCCGTGGATATCTGTCTATTTTCCTTAATTTTGCTATGTACCTAAAAGTGCTCTTAGAACACTAAAGTCTTTATTTTTTTCTTTCTTTCTTTCTTTTTTTTTAAATTAAATCATAGGTGTGTACATTAATGCAGTCATGGGGTACAATGTGTTCGTTTTGCCCACACTCTGAAATGCTTTCATCAGACTGGTTAAAGTCTTTATAATAAAAAACTATGCAGATTTGAGAAAAGCTAAATGGAAAATGTAAAATTGAAAAATAAGTTTGCTGAAGTTATTACTCTTTGCCCCTTTTCTGGACTAGAATGAAATTCAGGGTTATCCGTTATATTTAAGTCTCCTGTCTCCCTCTGCTTTGTTAAACTAGGACAGTTCCTTAGGTTTTCTTTGTGCATCGTGGCTTTGATACTTTTGAAGAGTACCAGCCCGATATTTTGTAGAATGTCCCTCAATTTGACATTACGATATTTTCTCACAGTCAAGTTCATGGTATACATTTTGACATGGATGTCACAGAAATCATGTTATGCCCTTATGAGTGCATGAGGCACATGGTGTTGGCATGTGTCGTTTTTGGTTTTGTTAATTGTGATCACTTGGTAAAGAAGACATCTTTTAAGTTTCTCTGCCATTAAGTTATTGTTTTTCCCACTGTAATTAATAAGTCTTTTGGTGAGAATGTTCTTTGAGACTACATAAATACCCTGTTTCTCATCGTATTTTGCTCTACTAACTGTAGTATAATACGTTGATTATTATTGCCTGAAATCACTGAGGTGTTTGTCAAATGGTTATTTTCTTTATCATTTCCTCTGAATGTTCTCATTAGAATTTTACTTTCTCCCTCACGTATTTGTCTGATGACATCAGTGTGGCTTCATGGATACTTATTTTATGGTTTATAATCCATTACGAAAGTTTATTATGTTTTTTTTTTGGCTCACATTGTCCCAGATTTGGTCATTGGGAACCTTTTCAAGTAGTTTCTGGTGTCCTGGACATGTTGTCACCATTTTTTTTTTTTAACCTCTGTGAGATTTCCCAGAATCATCTGATATCCCTGATTCATTTTTTACTTTCCCTACCCAAGCTTTGGAACCTGTCTGTCTTGAACTCCTGGTCTGGAACAATCCTCCTACCTCAGCCTCCTGAATTGCTGGGATTATAGGAGTGAGTCACTATACCCGGTTGGAATCATTCATTTGTCTAAGAAACTGCTTCTTTTTATTAAAGAATGGTATTTACAGGCCCAGACTTATAGGCCACCTTGAAGGACAGAACTAGGAAATATATGTACATGTACTTCTGTTTTTGTATTGATTTATTATCTATAAATGTGTTACTTAATATGAAATACGAGTACCTGTAATGTAGGCTTCCTATTATCCCTCCCCATTTTCTTTGACAATGACAATGAGAAACTTGAGTCTTCTTACCTACAATATATTTGCTTGATCAGTCCTAGAAGGAACCTAAAGTAGTTTTAAAATTGTTAACATATTACCTCTGTGAAAAAAAATTTACTAACTAGCATATGACATTTACTGTAACTACTTTGTTTTTAACTTTAGAATATTTAGTTTAAATACTGTTTTTTCAAGTTACCTTGTTGGCGGTGCCTGTGGCTCAGTGAGTAGGATATCATCCCATAAACCGAGGGTGGTGGGTTCAAACCCCACCCCAGCCAGAATGCAACAAAAACAAAGAAGTTGTTCATGATTTTTAGTTTTATTATTTTTTCTTCTCTACCCCTCTTCAATGTGGTTATGTCATTTATTTTGAATAAAGTTTTGTCTGTTGTTACTATTTGTATTCCATTTTAGGTTCTCCCTACCTCTCGGTCCATTTTACTTTTGATATTTTGGGTAGATAATATCAGTTTGATTCTAAAATCAGAACTATACAAAAAGGCTTATGTGGAGAATTGTTACCACTCCCACTCTGCCATTCTTTATACTCTATTCCCCATTTGCCCATTTTTTCCCCACTCTTTTCCCACCCATCTCCCTATTGGCAATTTATTTCTTTTATTTCTGGCTTATCCTTCCTTTGCTTTTTTATTGTTTATTTTTGTTTTGCACAAATGAGAAGATTCATGTATATTTTACTTTTTTTCCCTTATTAACATGAAAGGCAGGCAGCATATAATGTATGAAGTCAGACAATAAAGTTCCCAAACTCATCCTAGAAAAAGTGCTATATACCTCATTGCTGAGTATCACTGCAATCATCAGATGACCAAGGGAGGTCCTTCCAGGTTACTGTACCGCTACAATAAGATATGTAGCACTTTTTCTAGGATGAGTTTGGGAACTTAATAATCTAACCTCATATGCTCTTGGGAACTTTACCTTTTTCACTTACCAGTATATCTTGGGAATCATTCCATATCAATTCAGAGAGGTTGTTCTCCTTTATTATACCTGAGTCATAGTCTATTGTATCGTCAGATCATCGTTAGTCAGCATCTCTCCAATTAAGACTGCTTTGTTTTTAATGTTTTGCATTTACCAACAATACTACGGTGCAAATGTTACGCATATGTGTTATTGTTGGAATTATATATTCAGGATAAATGGCTAGAAATAGAAAAACTGGGTCAAAGATAAACACGAATGTAGTTTTTTAAGATATTATCAAATTTGTCTTCAAAAGGGTTCTATAAGTTTCCATTTTCACCAATAATGTCGGAGGGTACATGTTTTCCCACGCCTCATCAAAAGGTATGTTGTCTAGATTTTTAATTTTTGCCATGTGGTAGATTAGAAATAATATGTCAGTGTTTAAATTTGCATTTCTCTAAGCTCGAATACCTTTTCATATGTTTAAGGGTCATTTTCATGTTTTTTTTTTTTTTTTTTTTGTAAATCGTCTATGTATTTTTTCCATTTTTCTGTTGAATTTTTTGCCCTTTGTCAACTTTCTAAAGTTCCTTATAGGTTAGGGATACTATCTCTTTGTGGTGTATGTTACCTGGATTTTTTTTTTTTCCAATTTCCAGGTGAGGCACTTTCTATTTTCTTAATTTTTCTTGTTGCTATTGTTACTGGTTTTTAGTTTTTTGTATCTTAGGGAATGTAGTTTATTATTCCTTCTTTATGGAACATATATTTTTTATTGAGACCTGATATGTGATCGATTTTTGTTAATTTTTTGGATTCTTTAGAAGAAGTTGTATTTTTTATTATTACTATAGAAGGATTTTTTATTATTACTATTAGTACTACCTTGCTACTTTATTACTGTAAAGTAATTTTTTTATTATTACTATCACTATGTATATATGTGCATGAGATTACCTTTCTTAATTATTTGTTTTAGGACTCCCATCTTCTTAGTTAATTTTGCACATTTGCTCTTATTCTAAGGTTGTTGCATTAAAATCTCCTATTGTTTTTAGTGTATTCTTTTGTTTCTCCTATGGCTCTTTCTACAAAAGGATGATTCTTATCTTATTTGATGTATAGATATTTGCAAGTATTATATCCTCACTGTAATTTGAAACTTTTAGCATTAATGTGAAAACTTGTTTTTTTTTATTGTTCCCATTTGCCTGTTACACTGTTTCCATTCCTTTGTTTTTAACTTTGTTTTGGGGCTCGGTGCCTGTGGCTCAAGTGGCTAAGGTGCCAGCCACATACACCTAAGATATTTGATAATATCTTAAAAAACTGTATTCGTGTTTATCTCTTGAGCCAGTTTTTCTATTTCTAGCCCGGGCCACCAAACAACAGTGATGGCTGTGGCCAAAAAATAGCCGGGTGCTGTGGCAGGCACTTGTGGTCCCAGCTACTTGGGAGGCTGAGGCAGGAGACTCGCTTGAGCCCAGGAGTTGGAGGTTGCTGTGAACTGTGATGCAACGGTACTCTACCCAGGGGAACAGCTTGAGGTTTTGTCTTAAAAAAAAAACAAAAACAAAAACAAAAAAACACAACCAAAAAACTTTGTTTTGGGAGGATTTCTTGTATACAGCATATAGTTGGGTCATGTTTTATGGCCAAATTTAATGGGTTTTTTTTTTTCTTTTAGGAGGTGAATTCAACTTGTTCCTATTTATTGATATGACTTTCACATTTATGGATATTTATTGGTACATGTAGTCTAAACTCTTTTGTAATACTGATATTTTGTAGTTCTATACCTAGTTATATTGTATTTCTTTAATCTTTCTCTTGCTATTTAGGTTATATATTTGTTTTAATGGTTGCTTTTATACCTAAAACATTTTAATTCCTTATCCCCCTGTTTTCATATTCAAATTTATACTGTCTAGTTTGTCCTAAAGGCATCCTTTAACTGTTCTTACCTATTGCCTATATAATAATGAGTATATTCTACTTCCCTTTTGCTTTCCCTTTCTTCCATTTTTTAGTTACATTACTTCTACTCGGACAGAACATATAATAATTGTATGTTAATGTTTCTTTCTTTCTTTCTTTTTTTTTCAATTTTTGGCCAGGGCTGGATTTGAACCCACCACCTCCAGCATATGGGATCAGTGCCCTACCCTCTTGAGCCACAGGCACTTCCCGTATGTTAATCTTTCAACTTAGCCTTTTTTGTACTCTCAAATTTACAATTTTTTGTGTGTTAATATGTTCTTTCCCAGTTATTTGTTGTATGAACAAAGCTCATGCTTTGGTAAGTGCTTCAGAAAGAGCTTATTAGTGTAACATTCCTTATGCTTTTGTGTGTTTAAAACCTTTTCTGTCTATCAATGACAGAATCCCTTTCAGCATTGATAGATATATAAAAATTTTGCGCACACTATAAAAAATTTGGTTATTTGAAAATGTGGCTCCCTTGTTGCCTTGTTTTCCATGTTGTTTTTGACGATGTTAGTTCGACATATTCCAATTGAGCTTATTGCCTAGAGGCCTTGGGAATATTTTCTCCTTATCTGTGAAGTTTTACTAGAATATGCTCTGTGTTTGATCCTGCTAGGTTCATTTTCTCAGGTACCCATTTTATCTGATAATATTATTTCTGTTCCACGGTTTGTCTTTCCTCTCTTAGGGACTCCAATTATGTAAATGTTATTCCTTCTTTGCCAGTGTTGTATTCCTGCTGCTTCCTCTCTGATTTTTCTTTATTTCATTGTCCTTCTTTTTATTGTTTTCCTGCTTTTAATCCATGTCTCTTGTTATATCTTCAGAGACTCCATTATTTCTTGCATACTTTGTGATTGAGACTTTAGTTCTGAGATGATTTTATTTCTTTTATTTATTTCCTGAGTTCAGTCAGCTTCCTTTTACTTTCCTTCTGGTTTTCTTTATCCACTTTTGTCCTTAATTTTGCTGACTTAAGCAATTATTGATATCCCTAAATGCTTGTTTCACCATGTTTAGTTTGTAAGTATTAACTTATACTTTTCTTCTACTTCCTTGTTTTGTTTATGGGGGGAAAGGAGTTGGATTTTTGTTAGGTGAAATCTTTTGAATTGACTTTTTGATTTGGGGTAATAATTTTCTATATTTGTACTGAATTTTCTTTTGCTCCTTTTTGTTGGTTTTTTTGGTTTTTGGTTTTATAGATTTTCTGGTTCTCTGGTGCCCTCTTCTGTTGGTGTAGAGAGCATAGAGTCTTCAATGAATTCCTTTTGGGGGGAGGAATTAGGGGATATTTTTGTAAATCCTCTAATTTTTGAGGTGTGTTTTATCTTGTGTAACCCTGAAAGTTCCCTTTCCTTTCTTCCCTTTTCCCCACCCATTTGTGAAGCTTATCTTTCACTTTCTTTTGTCCCTCTCTTTCCCCTTTTAACCATGTTTTCTGAAGTCTCTTACTTCAAATTGGCCATGCTTCCAACATTCCTTTCCTGTAGTCCTTGCTCAGGTCTACTAGGAAACTGTTCTAGGATTTTCACACATAGGATGACTTACCCTGGTGGTGATTTTAGATCAGCCTCAGCATCTCACTCTCTCCCCCTCTTCCCTCTTTCCCTTTGTTGTTCTTAGTTTGTCCTTGCTTACCTCGAAGGCTTGTAGTGAGGTGGGAATATAATAGTTCTTTCTCAGGGTTATACCTGGCCTGTCTGCCTCCTTCCCTCCCTTCCTTTCTTTCTTCCTTCTTATATATAGTTATTTTGAACTTTGGGGTATTCTTTCTCTTCAAATTATGCTGAAGATACAATATTTAAGAGTATTATTTGTTCCTTTTTTCTAAATTATTTTTAGAGGGAGCCCATATTACTAGATACAGACCTTAGCAGCTGTCATTGTTTTAGGTCCTGTAAGAATAATCGGAGGCCAAGGATAATAGAATTTTTTCCAAAATCATTTTGTTTTATTTTACTTGACGTCTAGAGGGACTATCAGTCTGGACTTGTGTTAGTTCATTTTTGCAGTCTGAGGCTTTCTCTGTTGCTCAGGAAATGTGGTGTCTGACTGCAAGGACTAACTTTTGTGCTCATCCTTACCATGGGGATGAGTCTTTTTCGGGCTGTTTATCAAACACCCCAATGTGGCCAGACAATAGGCTTTCATTTTTGTCTCACTTGCCATGGTAAGTTGTCACAACCACTGTTCAGGTTTTCACTTGTTAACTTGTATAAGGCAGATACAATCAATGCTTCTCTCTGGCTTTTGTGCTATTTTTTGTTTTGTTTTGTTTATTCCAGCTTCATGCTTCTTGTGGAGTTTTATTTATTAATTCTTCCTTTTTGTTTTCCTTCTTCAATGCTTTTAAGAATTTTTATGTTTTTTAGTAGCCTTTATATATTAGCAGGTTTGTCTCTAATTATCCAAAACAACATTACCAGAAATAGCAATTGACCCCTTCTTGTAAAACATTTTTTATTTTCGACTTCATGGGATTTCATGTGGGAAGAATGATAGATGTATTTGCTTAATTATCCATCTTGAGCTAATCTCCTATCAAGTAAGTTCTGCTACATTGCTAATGATACTTCATTTCAATGGTAAAGCAACTTATGACTAATAACAGAGATTAATAAGGATGAAAACTTATCTAGCCATTGGAATGTTCCATATACTCTGTAATTTTCATGCACTATTCTATTTGTAATGAAATCTACTTATATACTATTATTATTCCCATTTTTCAGATCATTCCCTGAGCCTTAGCAACCACCTGCAGAATGGTCAGGAATATAATTTTCAAGTTTGAAAGCCTGATTCACCTATATTTCTATTAGAATTGAGGATAATCTTCTCTTGTTAGGAGAAGAGTATAAGTTCATGCAAATGAAAATAGAGATCAGCAAAGATCAGAACAGTATCTTTTAATTCCCTAAAGACCTTCCATACCATGTAGCACAGTATTTTGTTCAGGGTTGGTACTAAGTGAATGTTAATGTCATTATGTTTATTGACTATGACATAATGAGTCTTATTCCCACATTATAACTTAGAATTAAAAAATTAGCATAATTTAACCCATTTTAAATTTTAAGATGTTTGATATAGCTGTACTAGGATACTATTTCATTTATTTGCATTATTCTTTTTTGGTTTACAGTTATTTGCTGGCATAAAGGATGGAGAAAGCCTGCAGCTCTTTGAACAGAGTTCTCGCTCTGCCCATAAACAAGAGACACACACCATGGAAGCCATGAAGCTTGTAGAGTTTGATCTTAAGCAAACACTTACCAGGCTTGTGACATATCTTTTTGGAGATGGTAGGTACTCAGACACAGGTTGCGTATCCCTTATCCAGAATACGTAGAACCAGAAATAGTTCAGATTTTGGATTTTTCGTATTTTGGAATATTTGAATATGCATAATGAGATATCTTTGACCCAATTCTAAACATGAGTTCCATTTATGTTTTATATACACCTTACATAGCCTGAAAGTAATTTTATGTAATACTTTAAATAATTTGTGCATGAAACAAAGTTTTGACTATATTTTGATCGTACCCCATTATATGAGGTCAGGTGTAGAATTTTCCATTTTTTCGGGTCAGCTTGACACTTAAAAAGTATCAGAGTTCAGAACATTTTGGATTTTCAGATTGGAAATACTCAAGCTGTGCCTTTGTCTTTAGAGGCTCAACAATTATCATCTTCTAAACAAATAAGGCTGGTATCTAGATTTTTTGATCTAAGGTGTAGTTTAATGCTTCTAGTTTTTAGTGGAGTACAACTTGTGGATTTCCTGATTTATTCCATTTGAGGAAAAGGAAGGTATGAAAATGGAATTAGGTAAAGAAAGGCAAACAATTATAGTCTTTGATAAGAATAATAATGCCTTAGGATCATTGTCATCAATGGGGAGAAAGTATACAGGCTGATTGATATTGTATTATTATCATTAAATGAAACTTGAGTCCAGTACAAAATTTTACATATTGATACACCGATTAGTATAACACTATTAGCAGTTAAAATATTAACAGTGTATTTCCTGTAGGAGGAACTATGTTGTTAAGATCTGGACTCTCATTTTGACACTTTCTGTCAATTATTTCTCAAAAAAAATTGTCTTTGATAATGCTACCTCTTCCTCTTCCTATTTCTAGCTTACTTGAGATGATGTTTTGTTTGTTTTTAACAAAATGTGAATAAAAGGTTAGGAGATTTTGCTAATTGAGAACTAAATTTGGGAAATGCTGAGAGGCCTATCTTTATTAGGGTTCCCCTGGGGTTTTTTGCAGTTCCAATTTGAACCTGCCCCCTCTGGTATATGGGGCCGGAGCCCTACTCCTTTGAGCCACAGGCATTGCCCTAGGATTCTCCTTTGTTCTTTTATTCTTGTGAACTTTTTAATAAAAACGCTGATTTATTTAGATATAATTTACATAAAATAAGCTATACTTATCTAAAGTATACAATAAGTTGACATACAATGAGGTGAACATATTTTCATAGTCTTATAAATTTTGACATATATATATCCATGAACTCACCACCTGATCAAGATAATAAATATATCCATTATCTTCAAAAGTTTCCTCCTATGCATTGGAAATCCCTCCTTCCTGTCCTTCCTCATGTCTTACCCCAGGCAACCAGTGATCTGCTGTAACTATTAGTTTTTATTTTTTAGAATTATGTAAGTGAGATCAAAGAATGTGTGACCTCGTCTGGCTTATTTTACTTGGCATAATCATTTTGAGATTCATCCATGTCATAGTGTATATTAGCAGTTCATTCCTTTTCATTGCTAAGAAGTATTCCATTTCAGGCTTATTTATCCATTTATTCATTGATAAATGTTTGGATAGTTTCCAGTTTTTTGCTGTTATGAGTAAAGCTTCCATGAAAATTCATGTATGAGTCTCTCTGTGGTCAGATGCTTTTACTTCTTTGGGGTATTTACCTAGCCATTCCTAGGCATGGAATGACTTCATTAAATGGTAGATGTATGTTTAAACTTTGTTACTAAATTGGGTTATGAAGTGGTTGTACCATTTTACATTCCCACTAGTAGTGTGTGAAGATTCTAGTTGCTCTACATCTTTAGCAACACTTGATGTGGTTAGTCATTTTAATTGTAGCCATTCTAATAGGAATACAGTGGTACATCAAGTAATTTTCAATATTTATAAGGAACTCTTCCAAATAAATAGTAAGCAGACTAAGAATGAAATGGGTGAATGGGCAGGTGACAGATGATATATTAAAAATGACCGGTAGTGCTCCAAAGCAAACCCCTGACAGAGAGAAACCTCCAAAAATACTCAGAAGGGTCCTCTGATCTGTGGAAGTAAAGTAAAACCCATGGAAGATGTGGTGGGGACCAGAGACCCTGGAAAGTCACAAAGCATACTTCCATGTCTTTGGAAGAAATGCAGAAAAGATGAAAATGTCACACACAGGAACCCAGGGCTGCACTGCATGACTGCTGCAGAGGGGACTGCAGGGGGGCTGCCAGTCAGCAAGAAGCAACAATCTGTGCCCAGGGAGGCCCGTCACTTGCACCCTTGGTAGTGATGAAGAGAAGTCTGAGAGCAGCTGGGAAAAGCATTGAACCCATGGAAGATCTGACCAGGAACAGTGTGAAAACTAAGGAAAGAGCACTCAGAGTAGGAGGCGTAGTCTCTCCAAATAAGGGAATGTCACTGTGCAAAATTAAGCTGATACAGAACAACAGAGAACTGAGGCTCCTGTTCCAGCAGAAAAAGTAAAGAGAAGTAAAAAGTTCTTAAAGACTTCCCAGGAACTGCACACTCAAAACCCAGAGACAGGGTCGAGGAACCCACATTGAGGGGCAAAGTTGGTGAAAGCAGTGTGCCTGAGATCTGTCAGATAGAATAAGAGCCCCCAGGCTGACCCAGCAGAGGGGAAGGGGGCGGAGGCAGGTGTAGAAACCCACACAAAGAACCAGAGAAAGGAGTGAGAGGAAGTTCAGATGCCATGTGCCCAAGATCAAGAAAGGCTGAACTCCACTTGGAGAGTGAATCTGCGTGGAGAGTGGCCTGGGTATTAAGAGATATGCAGAAAATCCAAAGGAGGGTAAAGACATGGTGTCCATCAAGAAAATTAGAACCAGAAGCCAGAAGTCATCAGGACAGTATAGATACTTAGCCAAGAAATTTAAAAGGGAAAAAAATAAAGTTAGTTTTTTTGCTTGTTTGTTTGTTTGTTTTGCAGTTTTTGGCCAGAGCCAGGTTTGAACCTACCACCTCCTCCAGTATATGGGGCTGGTGCCCTACTCCTTGAGCCATCGGTGCCACCCAATAAAGTTAATTTTATGATAAAAATAAATAAATAAAATGACCAGCAAATATATACTTACCTTTACATGGGTTGTTACGAAAGTTTGGAAATACACAAAAATCAAGAAACGTAAAATCCCCCTGGACAGAAACAAATGAGGCTCTTCTAGCAACACCAGCAAGCTAAGCAAGGTGGAACTTGCCTGGGTGAATCAGAAAGGCTATTGACTGTGTTTCTTGGAAGTGAACAGTCTGTCTGAAAATTGTTGTAGTGATCCACATAGTAGTAATCAGGGAAAAACAAATGAAAACTACTGGGAACTATTGGAACTGATTTTAAAAATCTAACATTTGCAAGTGTAGACAAAGATGTAGAGAAATTGGGTGCAGTATGAAGTTCTGGCCTTATGTGGGAGTTGTAGTCCCCATTCCCTCAGCTGTGACTTTAGTACTTACTCAGTACCCTTGGTTCACCTGTTATGTCATACCTCCAGATTTCCTCTACTCATGTGTAAACTCAAGTGTGTATTTAAAGGGATTCTTGTAATTTATTAAGACTCTACTCCTTTCTTTTTAGCAAGGTTTGTTAAAACTTGACTGCCATATTGTCAAATGAGTAGTTTCATGTAATATTTAAGAATTCACTAAATAGTCCAGTATATTCTTTATATATATATATGTATTCTCTCTCTCTCTCTCTCTCTATATATATATATATATATACACACACATACGTATACATTTATCAACTTCAGAACAGTGTCTTTTTCTAGGAGGTAGCACTGGTCATTTTATTAATGTATTTATTTATTTATATCAAAAACTAACTTTATTGGGTGGCACCTGTGGCTCAAGGAGTAGGGCACCAGCCCCATATATTGGAGGAGGTGGTGAGTTTAAACCTGGCCCTGGCCAAAAATTGCAAAACAAAACAAAAAAAAAAAAGGAGGTAGATTTGGAGTGGCTATCGATGATCTTCTTCAATATTAGGGAGGGGTAGAAATCATACTTCAGGTTTGTTCATAATGTTTTTTTTTTAAATTAAGTTAAATATGACAGAAGGTTATGATTTAATAAAACTGAATAATAGGTGCCTGGGTGGTTGCTGTTTTCTATTCCTGTGTCTAGGTTTGATATATTAGATATTAAAATGGCATAATGTAATAGTGAAGCAGATTTCAAGTAAATATTGCTGATGCAGAAATCCTATTATAGCCAGCTTTTCTTTTCTTTCACGATAAAAGAAAGGAATTGTGATATTTTTAACAGTATTATAATCTACTTAACACTGAATTTCAGGGAGATGGATTGTGTCATCAGGCCATATCAGAGGCAGAGTGGGATAGAAGTAGTTCTAGTATTTTAAGGAGATAGTGTTCTTTAGTAGCTTTACAGAAAGATTCAGGCTCATAGGAATTGTTAAACTATGAGTTTTTTTAGAGCCCTCCTTATTTGTGTCTTCCTACATATTTCTATAGTCAAATGATTTACTGTTTGTGAGGTCTGGAAACTAGATTTCTGCCAGGTTGGAGGCATCACAATATTGAATAAGTGAGACATAATCCCTGTCTTCAAGGAGCCATGGATCTTGAATCCTCTTCAAGGGAGACATAAAATGTTCTGCCAGCACATAGGAGAGGCCCCTCCTCCAGGACTGAACTTGTGCTCCAGGAAGGTTGCTCGTGGAGGACATGTAAGCTGACACCTAGAGGGGAAGGAGGAATTAGCAAGGTGAAGGGGCCCGGTAGGGAGATTAAACAAGGGGTGCGGGGGAGAAGAAAGGATGAAATGTTCCAAGGCAGGCCCCACCAAAACTCGTCATGGACAGCAAGGACAGTGCAGTGCAGCCCTAAGGAAAGAAGAGAGAAGAGGCGAAAGGAAGAAAACTGATGTACAACAAAATCTATGACCACTGAGAAACGGAGTGTGGAATCAGAAAAACTGAAATTAAGTTCTTGTTCATCCTCCTACTCTGAATTCATGAACAGGCCCTTTAGTGTTTCAGGCTTAGTTTCTAACTTTTAAAAGATGATAGTTGTTTCATGTAAGAATAAAACAAGGTGACATATAAAATGTGCCTTCAAAGTAGAAAATATCAAATAACTGCATAAATATGAAAAATGAAGGAGAAATGGAGGGAAGGAAAATTAAGACAAGGCAATAAAAACGGAGACTGTGTGGAGAGAGTAATACAACCAAAGAGCAGTATTTACGGTTGATTTGTCTTTATTACATCTAGTAGAATGACGTGTAAGTCATGGAACAGTCATATTGGTGTTGATGGTGGCTATCACATCTGTACTGAGCACTAGCAGGTATTTTGAAAAATAAATAATATATTAGATCCTGTGTGGATTATAAAAACTTTCCTGGTGTACTTGAGGGTACACATTTCTCTAAATATGGTCCTAGGCTTACCGTTGTTATTGTTTTAATATTTGATTCTATATAGCTTTTAAAACCATGCAGTGAGGTGAATTTCCACGTGGCAGGTTTTCTTATAAAAAAATAAAAACCATTTGTATCATAGTAATATATGATTTTTCAAACTGTGATGCCTATTTTGAGATGGTGGTCATGCTCATGGCCAAGAATTAAGAATCTTACATTTTGACCAGGAGTTTGAGACCAGGCTGGGCAACATAGCAAGACCCCGTCTCTATAGAAAATTAAAAAGTTCAGCTGTGTATGGTGGCACAAACCTATGGTTCCAGCTACTGGGGAGGCTAAGGTAGGAGGATCACCTAAGCCCAGGAGTTCAAGTTTGCCATGAGCTGTGATTAGGCCATTGCACTTTAGTCTGGGTGACAGAGCAAGACCCTGTCTTTAAAAAAAAAAAAAAAAAAACTCTTACAGTTTGAAACAGCAGTGAAGTTGTAGCTTCTCTATATATCCAGCATACATTTGCTTTGTTGTTTTTAAAATACTATCAGCCTAGACTTCAGGTTTTCAGATTTTATTGCAGATCCAAGTTGCTATTTTATAAATCTTCAAATTCACTTTTTGTCTTTAAGACTGAGTTAGGATGATGGAATGGCATTAAAGTAAAAAGAAATGTCTGTACGATGAATACAGTTCTTTTGCCCTAAAGTCTATCTGGGAAGAAAGCCTTTTATTTTTTTTCCTTCCTTTTTCCTTTGAGTCACACCATTTTTAGCCGTATCCACACAGTGGCCAAACACATAGAAAGCGCAGAAAGGCTTGTTCTCCACACATCTTTGCATACTCCTGGTGCCTCTGTGCACTTGTGTTGCTGTGAGCTGTTAGTGCAGGGGTGTGTGGACCTCAGTTTGGTTTGCCGTGTTTGCAGTGTCCTATGTGCTGTGTCTGAGGAGAAGGTGACCCAAACCCAGACCCAGTTTATGACCTAGCAGGATGAGAAGGCCTGTGTCACAGAAGACAGAAGGGGCCCTGTACTTCCTTAGTGTTCACACCCAATATTAACAACTCCTTCAGTATTCCTGGCTGTCTCTTCTGAACTTTAAAGGGAGTAGGGCACCGGTCCCATGTATCCGGGGTGGTGGGTTCGAACCTGGTCCTGGCCAAAAAAAAAAAAAAAAAAAACTGCAAAAAATAAAAAAACATTTAAAAAGAAAAGTTCCTTATTCCTATTTTAGGCATTTCAGAGGCGCCATTTAATTATGGGAGTTTTTTGGTTGTTGGTCCTTTTTGTTTTTATTTATTTATTTAGCTAGTTAGCTAACTTCTGAAGAAACGTCTTGGTAAACCTACCTAGGTGCCATCATCAACCTGTATGTCATTTAGATTAATAATATCTGGAATAATGATGATAATGGCAATAAGAAGATAATAGTTAACTATGTAAAACCCTGAGTTAAGCACTTGAACAAGGATACTTTTCTTTTGTCTAGCCTCAATTATGTGGATATTATAATCTACATTTTTCAGATGAGGGAACCTCAGTACAGGGAAATTCAGTGCCATGTGAAGACCATACAGCTGGAAGGTACTGGAGGCAGTTTGACTTCTGGGGCTATATTAGAGATTAGCTCTTTGAAAGAATAGGAAGAAATCATTTTAATAGTATTTCTGAAACTATAAGGCCTTATGAAAGCCATGATGTGTTAAGAAGAGAATAAAAGCAAAACATCAAGGCTTCTTGCGGCCTCTTTCCTTTACCTTCTCTCCCTGTTCTCTTGGAAAAGCCTCTATTTGCCACATCATATCCCATTACACTTAGGGTAGCAAAGATCACTTAAAAACTTTAAATTGACTCTTTCTGTAATAAATTGATGCAAGGGAACTGCCTCTGCAGGCCTCAGAAATATTCAGTATCTGTTATTTGTTTTTACGGTCTAGGCTTTTCACTTTCTATTATTATTGTTGGATTTCTCTGTTCTTGAAAAGCAAAATTAAAAATTAGAACACACTATTTCCTTGTGGCAATTTGTTATTGCAGCTGGTTTAGTTTAAGGTTTGTTCCTGCTCCAAATGTGGTTTATTATTTTCTGCTAACATTTCGATTGTAACAGCATCCTAAGGCTATTACATTTAAGAACGGCTATCATTTTAGAATTAGATAGAAATAAAATAACCCTTTAGACTATTTTTGTGCTCGTAGATTTTGTTGTCATTTTTAATATTTCTCAACTGTTTTCTGTATATTTTGTACCATGTTTGGTAAATCGTTTCTTTCAGAATAACTAAGGTGGGGATTTAGGATTTCTAACATTTTAATTTCTCTTTCTGTCCTTCAGGGTTTGCCGTCTTTCTTTGGCACAACTTCTTTGTTAAACACTGGAGTTTCCCTTTATAAAACACTGGGCTCATAGCAGAATTTAGATTGATTAATCTGAGGGGAGATGGATTGCCATCCTCTGTTGTTGACTAGGTCTGCCACCATGGGGAGTCATGTCTCTTTTTTGCTTGCTTAAAAGGCCTGTGGTGTTCATTGAAATGCACCTCCTAGTATCCCCTCCTAGGATCCAGGTTGATGGGATTGCAGATAGCCTTCAGCTGTCAACTTCTTGGGGGTTTGCTTCAACTGCTGGGAACCTCCTTGCCTAAGGACATGCCCTTCCCAGGGCTGCCCACTTTCATTGATCCAATGTGGCAGGAATATAAAGGCCCTGCTGGGGCAATTCTGACAGGCTGTCTACTCCAGACCTCTGGCAAGGTTGGCTTTGTTCGATTTGATTGCAATTGGTTGAGTTCTCTCTCTGCCCCAAGGTGCTGCCACTATCTTCTTTCCATAGACATTGATTCCCCCAAAATAAAGTTATCTACTTGTCACCCTAACCAGTATAGAGACCTATGTTTTGGGCCCTGTGTTGTGAATAGTCCTGGTCAGCAGTGAGATGACTTGGTCATGGTAATGAGGACATCTGTTTTCCATGTCTTTTTGTATTTTTTTCTTCACGAAGCCCTGCTGATATAAATGAAGCGAAAGGGATTGAGAATAACAATTAGGTTTATAATGGTTAGTACTATTTTGTTTCTAAAATTGAATCACATTTTTAAATGTTTGAGCATATTACTTTACTTTAATAATTTTTTTTTTTGAATACAGAGTCTCACTATGTCGCCCTTGGTAGAGTGCTGTAGCATCACAGTTCACAGCAACCTCAAACTCTTGGGCTTAAACGATTCTCTTGCCTCAGCCTCTCAAGTAGCTGGGATTACAGGTGCCTGCTACAATGCCTGTCTATTTTTTATTTTATTTTTTTGTAGTTATTGTTTTTTTTTTATTGTGTTAAGACATTTATATTCTTCATTTAGAAAGATTCACATGTACCCTTAAAAGATAAACCATAGACATGATCCCACCAATCACCCTCCCTCTA
>CAUYQV010176948.1:0-14230 GCA_963574575.1 Galagoides demidoff | reverse complement strand
CAGCTACTTGGGAGGCAGAGGCAGGAGACTCGCTTGAGCCCAGGAGTTGGAGGTTGCTATGAGCTGTGATGCCATGGCACTCTACCCAGGGGGATAGCTTGAGGCTCCGTCTCAAAAAAAAAAAAATATATATATATATATATAAATTTAGATAAACAATTTAGAAAAATCTTAGGATAAGCACTGAAAGATTAAAAATGGAATACGTGTCTTAGTCCATTTTATGCTACTGTATAACAGAATACCACAGACTGGGTAATTTATAAGCCATAAAGATTTATTTCTCTTGGCTATGGAGGCTAGGATGTCAAATATCAAGGTGCCAGCATCTGGTGAAGGTCTTCTTGCTGCCTCATCCCATGACAGAAGGCAGAAGGGCAAAGGGCATGTGGGGTGGCAGGGGTGGGAGTGGTGGAAGCAGCCAAACTCATCTTTTTGTCAGGAATCTATTGAGATAACTAATATACTCCCACAACAAATGGCATCCATTCATTGATAGGGCAGAGTTCTCATGACCTAATCACCTCTTAAACATCCCACCTCAACACTATTGCATTGGATATTAAGTTTCCAACACATAAAATTTGGGGGACACATTCAAACCATGGCAATGTGTAAATTCCATAATTCCACAGAAAACTCCATCGGTCCAACAGAAAGCAGGAAAGGAGGAGGGGGAAGATGCAACAAAAGTATATGGTAGGCTTGGCACCTGCAGCCCAGTGGGTAGGGCTCCAGCCACATACACTGAGGCAGGCGGGTTCAAACCCGGCCCCAGCCTGGTAAACAACAATAACAACTGCAACTAAAATATAGCCAGGCATTGTGGCAGGTACCTATAGTCCCAGCTACTTGGGTGGCTGAGGCAAGAGAATCGCTGAGCCCAAGAGTTTGAGGTTGCTGTGAGCTATGATGGCACAGCACTCTACTGAGGGTGACATAGACTCTGTCTCAAAATAATAATAATAAAAAAATACAAAGTAAAGGGCGGCGCCTGTGGCTCAAAGGAGTAGGGAGCCAGCCCCATATACTGGAGGTGATGGATTCAAACCCGACCCTGGCCAAAAAAAGCTGCAATAAATAAATAAACATGGATTAAACCCACATATTAAAAGAAAACCTCAGATTGGATATTTTATAAGGTACAGATCAGTTTCATGCTTTTTCTCAGAGATGCACTGAAAAGTATCCTAAAAAATTCAAAATTAAAGGGTGGAAAAATACATCTACCAGGAAAATACCAAGAAAAAAAAGCTAGTATAGAAAAATTAATGCAAAAGCAGTATGAACTATAGGAGCATGACATCACAAACACCATTCCAACCAAATGTAGTCAATATATTGAATAGGACCTACTAGTGAGATACAATCAAAATGAAACCTTACTTTTGTCTAATACTGTAACTTAAAGGTTTTGTTTTTTTTTTTGAGACGCGGAGCCTCAAGCTATCCCCCTGGGTAGAGTGCCATGGCATCACAGCTCATGGCAACCTCCAACTCCTGGGCTCAAGCGAGTCTCCTGCCTCAGCCTCCCAAGTAGCTGGGACCACACGTGCCCGCCACAACACCCGGCCATTTTTTGGTTGCAGCCATCATTGTTGTTTGGCGGCCGGGGCTGGGGATTCGAACCCGCCACCTTAGGTGTATGTGGCTGACGCCTTAGCCGATTGAGCCACAGGCGCCGAGCCGACTTTAAGGTTTTTTTTAGAGACAGAGTGTCACTTTGTTGCCCTCATTAGAGTGTAGTGGATCACAGCTCACAGCACCCTTCAGGTCTTGGGCTTAGGTGATTCTCTTGCCTCAGCCTCCCCAGTAGCTGGGACCACAGGTGCCTATCACAACACCTGGCTATTTTTTTGTTGTTCTTGCAGTTTGGCCAGGGCCAGGTTTGAACCCGCCACCCTCAGTATATGGGGCCGGCGCCCTACTCACTGAGCCACAGGCACTGCCCTGTACCTTTAAGTTTTTCCCTTGTTCCATGGCTTTGCTGTTTCAATCAAATTGAGCCTCAATTCAGTGATTAGAACAACCAGTCCCAAATAATGAATGGCCCCTGAATTCCACTTAGAGTTAAACCACCTCTGCTTAGCTGGTACAAACTTCAGGTGATCTCCTACCTTTGAGGGAAGGAATGTACTTTCTTTTCTTTACCCATCCTCCTTCCCCAACTTGCTAATTTTGACATTAGGCCTGTCTGGGATTGAAGTAAAGGGAGGGAGGAAGGGGAAAAGGAGTAGAAATTTCTTGATTGGTTGCATAGTAAGTTGGCATAACTCTCTAGAAGTAGCTGTTTAAAACTCATTCTTTCAGCCAGGCCTGGTGGCTCACACCTATAATCCTAGCACTCTGGGAGGCCAAGGTGGGTGGGTGAACTCCTTGAGCTCAGGAGTTCAAGACAAGCATGAGCAAGATGGAGACCTCATCTCTAAAAAAAAAAAAAAAAATAGCCAGTACCTATAGTCCCAGCTACTTGGAGGCTGTGGCAAGAGGATCGCTTGTGACCAAGACTTTGAGGTTGCTGTGAGCTATGATGCCACGGCACTATACCGAGGGCAACAGAGGTGAGACTCTTTCTCAAAAAATAAAACTTACTCTTCGTCATGAGAGGCTCCCCTATTGCAATTCCCATATCAAAAAGGAAATACAGGGCAGCATCTGTGGCTCAAAGGAGTAGGGTGCCGGCCCCATATGCCGGAGGTGGCAAGTTCAAACTCAGCCCCGGCCAAAAACTGCCAAAAAAAAAAAAAAGGAAATACAGCAAGAAGAACCTCCATAGTTGACCACCTCCTTCCTTAAGTTGTCCTAATTTTCATATCATAGGCCTAGTTTCTTATGTTGTCCGCCTAATTATGTTGACCAGTTTGTTACAATACCTTGGGTGGTCAATTTACAGGGTTCTACTGTATTCTATTGCTAATTCCCCTTCTGTTCTGGGTTTTCCATCTGTCTATTCCAGTTTCTCTGTTGGAATCCATAGCACCCCCAACAGTTCTCTTTGGCAGGCCTCAATGTCAAGCAGTTCATGCTCCTTCACCGCAAATCACATTCCAAACTGTACTTCCAAACTCCAGGAGATGCATAGATATCAAGCTTCAAGGGGTCCAGTTGAATCCATATAGTGAAAGGAGAAGCAACCCAACTCTTCACCTAGGAAGCCCATTCCAAAGAAATCCTCACAAAAATTTCCTCTCCCTAGTTCCTCTCCTGACCCTTTGAATCCTCCTTGTGGGTTTTAGAGTTGCTTGGTTATTTCTTTTGAAACCCTAGCTTTAGTTTCATGTCCATTATTCTTGACACATAAAAGGAAACTTCCAATTGAACATCTCATCATGTAAATTTAAACTAACTGATCTCTCAGTTGAAAATTTTAAAGGGACAGGTTAGGCATAGTGGCTCACACTTGTAATCCTAACACTCTAGGGCCAGGGAAGGAGGCTCACTCCTGTAATCCTAGCACTCTGGGAGGGCAAGGCAGATGGATTGCCTGAGTCCACAGGTTTGAGACCAGCCTGAGCCAGAGCGAGACCTCGTCTCTAATAATAGCTGGATGTTGTGGCAGGCGCCTGTAGTCTCAGCTACTTGGAAGGCTGAGGCAAGACAATTGCTTAAGCTCAGGAGTTTAAAGTTGCTATGACTATGAGCTATGACACCACAGCACTCTACCAAGGGTGACAAAGTGAGACTCTGTCTCAAAAAAAAAAAAAAAATCCTGGCTTGGTGCCCAAAGCTCAGTGAGTAGGGTGCCAACCACATAAAGTGAGGCTGGCAGGTTCAAGCCTATCCTGGGCCTGCTAAACAACAATGACAACTGCAACAAAAAAATAGCTGGGCATTGGGCAGCATCTGTGGCTCCCAAAGGGGTAGGATGCCGGCCCCATATGCCGGAGGTGGTGGGTTCAAACTTAGCCCCACCCCCCAAAAAAACTGCAAAAAATAAATAAATAAAAATAAATAAAAACATACATTAAAAAAAATAGCCAGGCATTGTAGCAGGCTCCTGTAGTTCCAGCTACTTGGGAGGCTAAGGCAAGAGAATCACTTGAGGCTCGGCACCTGTGGCTCAAGTGGCTAAGGCGCCAACCACATACACCTAAGGTAGTGGGTTCGAATCCAGCCCCAGCCCACCAAACAACAATGACGGCTGCAACCAAAAAATAGCCGGGAGTTGTGGTGGGCACCTGTGGTCCCAGCTACTTGGGAGGCTGAGGCAGGAGACTTGCTTGAGCCCATGAATTGGAGGTCGCTGTGAGCTGTGATGCCACAGCGCTCTACCCAGGGGGACAGCTTGAGGCTCTGTCTCAAAAAAAAAAAAAAAAAAGAGAGAATCGCTTGAGCCCAAGAGTTTGAGTTTGCTGTAAGCTGTGATGCTACAGCACTCTACCGAGGGCAACATAGTGAGACTCTGTCTCAAAAAAACAAAAACAAAAAAAACCCCACTTCACTCTAGGGAGTTTCTTTTGGCTTAAGTGAGACTAAAGATTAATTAAGGCTAGAGGTCACTTTGTTACTAAGAGAATCAAAAACAAGGGAGTCACTAGAGCCAATGCCAACATATAAATTTAACCTACCAAAATCTGGGCATTTTTTCCTCTTAGCTTTATTTCAGGATCCTAAAACAAGAAGTGTGCCATACCTCCCTAAACTTACCTATTATTAAGTCAGAAGGCAGGTATTTATAAACACAGAATGCTGCAAAGGGTCATAAGCTCCCCAAGTTGAATTCAAACTTTTTTCAAAGAATTTGAGTTCAGTACTCAGCCTGTCTACACCTAAGAATATAAGGTTTTAAGAGCATTATGAAAACCTATAGTCTGAACTTCTTTTTGTTTTTATATTGAGGATGAAGTAAAAATCTTCCTTACTTCTTTCTGCAAAAGGAGCCATCAATATTTTGCTTTAGATTACTTTCATCATAGTAAATACTTGTTTTTTGAAAGTATCATACTGAAAATAACCACTTATAATTTTTTTAGAACTACCACTAGAACCTAAAACTCTCCTTACATGCTTTTACTATAGCAACAAAACACAAAAGAACAAGTACATTGGGTCTTTCCAACAAAAGGAAAAGAATCTCTGAAGCTAGATCTTCTTTACCTCAAAATGTTTTATGCTGAAGACTTTAGAAGTAGCAAAATAATGTAATGATTAGGCTGGGTGAGTGCATAAAATAGCAGTGAATTATTAAGCAAACACTGCAATCCTCCTTTTAGAATCAACGTAGGTAGTTATTTACTAACCTACTACTAACTCAAATAATATTAATGTTGCTAAAGAGGCTACTTATGATTGCTTTTTCGCTATGATTAAATACACTAAACGAATAATGGAGAACCCCGCAACTGTAGCTCTGAAAACTAACACCGCTTTTTCAATGCAGTTTTTGTTCATGATTTTTCCAGACAAAAATATTTCCTTAAATAGTGTCCTTAAGAAGAACCCACTTAACATACCTCACTAACTTGTGGGGTGTTTTGTTTTGCTATTTTAAACTGTCAATAGCTTTAATTCCCCAGATCAATCTCTTTCTTGCCTTTCTTTCTTTCCTTCCTTTCTTTCTTCCCCTCTCTCTTTCTATAGTAAGAACATTCTAATACACTTTTTCTGTTTGGAACTAAAATGAGTTTCTGTTTGCCATGGAGCAAACAGCCAGCATCTTCAAACTTCCAGATAAGTGGTATGGTCAAGGCCATGATTCTAGCCCTTCCGCTTTCACAAATCAGTACTAGCAAACCCTAAGCCCAGTTTTCTCTCTTTCCAAAGGGCTCTATTTGTAGTGATTAGGATAGTTGTTTTTAAATGATTTTATTTTGACTCTGGACTAATACATCTACCTGAATATTAATAACTAATGCGGTAGAGGATTTATAGAGACCTAGATTTCTTCTTCTTAACCCAGCAATAAAAAGTAGGTCAGCAACATTTGCCTTCGCATACCTGGATTCAGAAGAAAAGTATTTGTGAGATTACCATTATTTCCTTTTTTTTTCTTTTCTTTTTTGAGACAGAGCCTCAAGCTGTCGCCCTGGGTAGAGTGCTGTGGCATCACAGTTCATAGCAACCTCCAACTCCTGGGCTCAAGTGACTCTCCTGCCTCAGCCTCCCAAGTAGCTGGGACTACAGGCACCTGCCACAATTTCTGGCTATTTTTTTGGTTGCAGCCATCATTGTTGTTTGGCGGACCTGGGCTGGATTCAAACCCCCCACCTTAGGTGTATGTGGCTGGTGCCTTAGCCACTTGAGCCACAGGTGCCAAGCTACCATTATTTCTAACACCATTATTCCTTCCACATTTTTTGGTTGGTATTGCATTTTAAGAAAGCTTTCTTTTCTCTTCCCTTTATTTATATCAGTATGGACTCATGGATTGTTCTCTTATTCAATGGGTTATAATCTATTACTGTTATTTATTTTGATGGTCATAATTATCCCCATGGGTACCTGCACTTTAACAAGTATCAGTAATAATGACCCAACATTCCATTTGAAAAGGGCACAAAATACTTCTTCATAGTGTTTCTCTTTGATTCTCCTGTGAGCAAGACAAATAGGTAATTCCCCTGTAAACCATTTGGCAAAATGCTCCTCTATTGGTACCAAGTATGTCTAGAACTCCAGCTTTTCTGACTGTAGGCCCACTGTGTTCTCTACCCTATTAAGCTGTCTTCCTTAAGGATTGAAAGGTAAAACCCGGCAACAACTGCACAGTGGGGAGGTCTTCTTGTCCTTAGCAAGACTTCTTTTGAGGATAGTAGCCTACAACCTATGCAAAAGATGTCCCTGGAGTCACACCATCAGCATGAGTTCACTTGGATTTGAGCAAGGAGAAGGAGGCAGCAGGACACTCTAAACTTTACTACCCACAAGAATTATTTGAGGTTTTTTCCCTCTTCTAAATTACCCAAGTCTTTAGAGAGACAATAGTAGTTTGAGAATCTATAACGCCTTCCCTAAAATTTCCCTTCTTTTTTAATCACAGTAATGTGTACAAAGTGGTTTAAAAAATAAGATCACAGAAGGATTTATAATAAAAAGCTAAGTCCACAGCCCCAACTCACCTCTCCCCTTAGGGAGGGAGTGGGTAACTCTTAACTACTTCCCCTATTTTGGCAGCTCTTTCCACAGTTGTGGAATTGATTTATTGAATTATCAATTTGAGGTATATTATCTGTCGACTACTAAGATAGATCAAGGCTAAATACTATTCCCCTTCCCTTCTCTCTCTCTGAATTTCTGTAATTTATTACCATATGTTCTAGAAATTCCTTCAATAATATACTTAAACCTCAATTTTTTTGTTTTGTTGTATCAGCGTTAGAAAGACATGGGCATGCTATCTTCTCTCAGCTGTGCCTTTTACCTTTACGTCAAAGTTGAGAACATTGACCTTCAGGTTCGTCGCCCTATTTAAGAGTTTCCGTGCTTTGTCTGCAGGAAGGCGCTAGAAGCTTAACCGGCGCTTATTTACTGTACTGTCTGCGGAGGACAACGCGCCCTGCCCTGCCGGCCTTCAGGTGCCAGGGCTGCAGCTTCCCCTCTCCAGGCGCTACGTCACGTTCCCAGATGTTTAACTTGTGGTCTGCGAGGACCTTTTAAAGGTCATATCCAGAATAGATTGCAAATTTTCCCCAAGGTAGTCAGCTTCCTGAGCCCTGCCCCACCCCAGATTCTCAAACGGGTCAGACGCCCACCGTTTTAGGGGGAGTGAGTACAATTCCCAGAGGCTCGGATTGCTCAGCTGTCAAAGAGAAACGAGCTAAGACTCAGAGGGCGTTTTCTCAGACCTAGACTCCAGATCGGCCCTGAGTCTCCCAGCACCACCGAGAGCAAATCCGAGAGTCAAGAAGCGAGAAGAGCCAACCAGACAGCCGACCTCGGGCTTCCGGCACCCTTCGCGCCTCCCGCCCGCACCAGGCACTCCCCAAGACAACTGCCCACAGCTCAGAGGAGGAGTCCTCGCCCCTCCGGCTCGCGCAGTGTCTATCCAGTCTCTGAAAGCCTGGACTGACACCCACCACACTGGCCACCGCCGCCTCCACACCCTGGAACCCCAGACGCACCCTCAAAGATTCCCTAGGCGGGTGAGGGGGCGGGGCCTTCGGCCGCACCCCTTAGTTTTTTCCCCGCCTTCTTTGTTTCTTCCTGAACCTCCATTGGCTGCTTGCCCGCGAGCCGCGGGCCCTAGGAGAGACGTGATTGGACAAGGTGGTTGCCGTTCGTCTAGCGGCCCTCTCGCGATTGGTCGAGGTGCCGCCGGGGGTTTGAATCGCAGCCCCGGTCGGGGAGGGTGCTGCCAAAGTGCCACGTTGGGCCCGGCTGCGGAGTCGGGAGCCGGCTCAGGGCGCTTGCCGGGGCACCGGCCGTTTGAGCCGTTGGGCTGCGCGAGGCCCGTCGGGAAGCCGTCGGGAGGCCGCGCTTCCCACGGCGGCCGGCGGGTGCTGTGCTGAGGCGGCGCGGTGGAGCCTGGGCGGTGGCGCGTCCCACCCGAGGGCGGCTCTGGCTGAGGGCGGAGGGGTCAGGGGAGAGCCTGGGGCAGCGGCTGAGGCGGGAAGGCGGCGGCGGGGGCCGCTGCCCCCGGAAGACCCGGCCGAGATGCTGGCGGAAAACCTAGTGGAAGAGTTTGAGATGAAGGAGGACGAGCCATGGTACGACCACCAGGACCTCCAGCAAGGTGAGGGCGAGGTCGCTCTCTGGGTCGGCGGGCGGCCCCGCCGAGGAGGCCCCTGGTGCGAAACTGTGAAAAAAGTTGCTTTTGCTCGGGGCTTCTTCCCAGGCAGGTGCAGGGAAGGTGTCGGGCTCACCTGGCGGCGGGGCTGGCTTGCCAGCCCCTCCTGCCGGCGGGAAACCGGTGCACGGGGCCCTCGGCCCTGCTAATGCTCGGCGCCGGGAATAATCACTAACGCTCGTTGAGTGCGAACTGCGCGCCAGGCACCGTTTTAAGCGCTTTCCGTGGATTAACTGATTTAATCCTCAGCGCATTCCTTCGAGGCAGAGAGGGCGAACCGGCGTGCCTCGCTGTAAGTGGCAGGGCCGAGAAAGCTGCCGCTCAGCTTAGCAGGCAGCAGACCCGCTGTCTCTCGGCGAGTCATAACAGCGCCTTTAATGGCCAGAGCCAAGGGTGAGCTGCTGCAGGTGGTAGTGCTATGTGGCAGGAGCTGTGCCAGGCGTCTTGCATTCCTGCTCCGATTCTTTCCGCACCATAACTGTATATGAAAGAGTTGGCCGACTGGACAGTTCGAGGGTCTCAGAGACCCCTGACAATAGTAACTTTTGTTATCCCAGTTCCCAGACGAGGAAAGCAGAGGCTAATACGGTAAAGCGGCTTGCCTAAAACTAGGTGGGGGAGCAAGTGTTTTTGAACCTACACAGCGTGAGGATGACTAGTCACTGCTCAAAGCCTATCTCTTCCTTACCATTCCAGTTCACAGCTTTTTTTTTTTTTTAAAGTAGGGCGTAGTTCACGAGATGCCAGATGAAATGATAGGACGGCGCTTGCACCTCTACCATTTCAGTTTGCACTTTAGCTTTCCTTTAAAAACAGGCCTCCTTTGGGTTTCTTGCTGATGGTGTCTCCAGAGAATAATGGTAGTAGTGCAGCCCTCGGTTTGGAGCCAGTAGCCCCCCTTTTTGCAACTGGGCAACACTTTTATGACTTGGTAGGCCCTTAACACAGTTGCTCATTTAATCCGATAACTATAGAGGTGGATACTGTTGGGTGAGCTAGGGTTCCACGTCAAACTCCAGAGCAGACCTTGAAAACCACCATACTGAACACTGAATAATGCTCAGTAACTTTTCCAGACATCTTCAGTTTCTGCAATTTTGTGCAAGTCAATTTTTTTTTTATCTCTAAACCTGTAGTGAAAATTAACATCTCTTTTTTAGTTGAACATTAAATGATTGTTATTATTGTTCATGCTAAACTTTGAGCTTGGAAAAAAGAATGTAGAGTTGAATGACTCATGTAGAAAAGAAAACTAAAACAAGCATTTGTTTGGGGGAGAAGGTGACTTCTTAAAGGTTTGTATAGTGCAAGCTATTTAGCAGTTGCATTGAAGTATCTGCCACCATGTTCTGTATATCCAAAAGACAAATTTGTCGTAATTTTAAAAGACCTGTTTTTGGATTTCCCCATAAGGATTGATGGCCTAGTTTGATACTTTCTCCAGGATTTATGAGGCAACCACTGTTGCAATTGCAACATTTCCCTAAGACTTAAGCAATTTGTATAATCAAAGCTAAGTATTTTTTTTTCCTCTATTTAAGAGGTATAACTTTTTTTTTGCAGTTTTTGGCCAGGGCTGGGTTTGAACCCGCCACCTCTGGCATATGGGGCCAGCGCCCTACTCCTTTGAGCCACAGGCACCACCCTAGGTATAACTCTTTAAGGACAGAAAGCAGGCTCGTTTTTTTGTATTTCCAGCATCTAGCATAATACTTAGCACATATTAGAGACTTGACTTTAATATTTGTTGAATTGGGTTGGGTGCTGTGGCTCACACCTGTAATCCTAGAATTCTGGGAGTCCAAGGTGGGTGTATTGCTTGAGCTCAGGAGTTCAAGACCAGCCTGAGCAATCGCAAGACCTGTACTAAAAATAGAAAAACTGAGGCAAGAGGATGGCTTGAGTCCTACAGTTGGAGGTTGCTATAAACAGTGATGATTCCATGGCATTCTGCTCAGGGCAACAGCTTAAGACTGTCTCAAAAAAATACATATTTTTTGAACTGAAACACTCACACAGGATTACTGTTTTCATGGCTTTCTTTTGTGGGGAGCCTTATTCCACACTGCACTAAGGAACAATCAGTTGTAACATTTCAATCTACTGAGAAGCAAATGCAGGTCATCTGGGTTATACATGGAATTCTCTTTAACCTCTGATCACAACGAAGTTGTCATATCTTCAGTATTAACAAATATTAAAAAAAACAAGTCTGGGCTGGGCTCACGCCTGTAATCCTAACACTCTGGGAGGCTGAGGCAGGTGGATTGCTTGAGCTCACAAGTTTGAGACCAGCCTGAGCAAAAGCAAGAACCTGTCTCTACTAAAAATTTAAAAAAATGAGGCAAGAGGATCGCTTGAGCCCAAAAGTTGGAGGTTGCTGTGAGCTATGATGCTATAGCACTCTTACCCAGGGCAACAGCTTGACACTGTCACAAAAAAAAAAAAAAAAAAAAAAATCAGCTCTGAACCTCTTTACTGTCAATGTGCATTTCAAATTTGTGCTTTTCAGAGAGCTTTTATATCCATTACTGCAGTGGACTTTGACACAACTCTCTGTTATAACCAACTATGAGGAATAGGAATAGAATATTTGAATTCTAACAGTTGTGAATATAGCTTTAAAAAGAACCAAGACTGCCATGTAAAGAAAAGGGTATCTTCCTGCCAATTTTGCTAAATTATGTTAAAGAACTATTAAATGTCTAACAAATTTTGAAATTTGTTCATTTCTCAAGAATTTATTATGTGCTCTAAGTCAGGTATTCCAGGCACTGGGACCACAATGCCTACCCACGTGATAGGATAGGTAGGTTTCCACCTCTCATGGAGTTGATGGGAAAATGTTCACTAGAGAAGCCTGGAGATGCTCCCTCATGGTATGTGCCCACTACAGTGCCTGACACACTGTAGGCCCTCAGCAGATGTTTGCTGCTAGAAAAGTTTGGGAGCAGGTCCATCCTGTTAAACAGATTGCTTAAGCAGGTCCAGTGGGATTTTATTATGTACAGACATCTACCTGTTCATTTTAAACATCCTCACTATTAACTTACAGAGCAAAGGTTGAGGAGAGCTGTTTAAAACAACTTTGAAGATCATGTTCTCAAAATCTTACAACTACAAAAATTTTTCCTTTAGCAGTGGAAGCCATTATTTAAATAGATTGAATCTTTGTGTCAAGGTTAGGTAGGGCATTCTTTTTAAAATTAAAATTGCTGGAAAATTCTAACCTGTAGACTCTGGTCTACTATTCATACCTTGTTAGAAACATGTAAAGCTGCGTGTACGCAGGAGGAGAAAAACCTTTTGCTTTCACAAAACACTTTGATGAAGAGACTGTCTTTGTCAGAGGGCTGGGTTGGCATGGTAGAAAAACTGACAATAATCTCTGTGGGTAAGCTCTTTTCTGGGACAGCAGGAGGCTTCAATGCAGGTAATGATGGGGCTTGCTTTGAAATGTGCCCCTGTGAACAAGGTGGAAAGACTTCAGAGACTGAATTTTCTTCTAGGCCAGCTGTTATTGTTCTTTGGTGAGCTCTATAAACTTAGAATAAGGATTCAGGTCTGCAAAGAACTCTTATTTGAAGGAGTCCTAAAATTTCTTTTCAAGATGATTACATCTTCCTTGTGTGCAGCTAATTTGCTAAATCACTGTTTAGAGCACTAGTAAAACTGCTACTATCATTTTTCTTGATGTTTATATTCAGGATATTTGCTTTCCCAATTATAGTAACGTTGGCAACAGGAGTTAAACAGAAGCGTCACCAAATGACGCTTTTGACTTTGTAATAGGAAAAGCTTTTAGCCTTGATGTTACTGAATTACTGCTGGATTATAGCCATAATAACATGGGGATACTATGTCCTTTTTTTTTTTAACTGAAGTAAAATAGGGAAAATATAATACATGTAACAGTGGTATTTAAAGGTTTGTAAATTCTGGAAGGAAGATCCTTTTAAAATGATCACTGAGCTCCTACTGCCTATTTTTTGCCTAAGGAGTAGGGCTGAGTATCTGTTTAAAGGTAAAAGTTACATTAAAAATAGAATATTATTACCTGCAAAGACTCATTAGTGGAAGAATTAAACAAACGAAGATATTGATATGTTGCAGTTTTCAAGCCTGTAGGAAATCTGTGGTATTTTTAGTGGCTGTCTAAGCCAGACCAGTTCAATAGGATTTAGAAAAGACAAGCTCTTAATGAAAAATCCTTATTGTAATCCTTGTAGAGATGAACAGGTGTGCAAGGCTTCAAAAGTATATTATTTCCTCTTCTTTTGTGCCTTAATTAAAAATGTAAATAAAGGACATTCAGTATTCTCCTATTACCTTCACTAATTATTTAGAAAACCTTCTTGGGCTTACTGCCAGCCTTTGACTCTTTTTGGTTATGGAAGCCAGATGCTATAAAACAGGAAACAGTTTTTTTTTGAAGACCAAAAAAAGTCCAGTGTCTTTAAGCTAACAGATGAAGTAATATCCTATTTTACAGTGTGACTTCACAGAAACTTTCTTGTATTTGAGACTTGCCTTGCTAAAATTGAATCCTAAACATTCTATGAAATATTTAGGAGACTGAGACTTCAAGTTACTGAGCCAGGTTGGGACCTTATTTAATTGGAAATAAGGATTGAGATAAGGACAAGTCTCAAATTCTTATTTGGTTGGTTGCTATTTACTAGAAAGTGCTATGCTTGGCATCTCTTTCTGTAGGAGTGAGAGAGACGTTCCTGGCTTCTGTGAAGTAGTGTAGGTAGTTTCATTACCGAATGAGAGTGGTTGATGATGGTCTCAAGTAATTTAAGTTGATTCTGAGAGAGGTTTTGGCTCAGGCTTTGCCTGGTAGTTAGGAATGTTGGTGAGTCTGATCCTTCTCAGTTAGGAATTACTACCTTATGCCTTAAGAAAGGGAAACTTAAGTAATATATAGGTAATATTTTTATGCTTTATCTTTATTATTTTTGTTTTTTGCAGTTTTAGGCCAGGGCTGGGTTTGAACCCACCACCTCCGGCATATGGGCCGGCGCCTTACTCCTTTGAGCCACAGGCGCCGTCCTATGTTTTATGTTTAATACAGTGTGCTGGCTTCTGTGTGGGTCTGTGTATACACATTACACACCCTGTGAGTACAAAATATTCTGGCACATCTTCAGCCATATATAATTCCTTTTTCACTTCACGAAAACAAGACATGAACTTGCTAGGGTCTGTATGTGCTTTCACTGGCAGAGGTGACAATAAAAACCCAAATAGTTGAATGTTAGTTTCTCATCACATCAATGAAAATAGGTAGAAAAAATTAAGTAATTGCAACTAGGGAAAAATTTGTATTCTCTCCCTAAAACAAAGAAATATGTGGGCACCCCTTTCATTAGCCTTGATGCTGTGCAGTTGAGGATAATAAAGAATAGCAATGAAATTAAGAATTAGGGTGGCGCCTGTGGCTCAAGGAGTAGGGTGCCAGCCCCATATGCTGGAGGTGGCGGGTTCAAACCCAGCCTGGGC
>CAUYQV010176946.1:0-44561 GCA_963574575.1 Galagoides demidoff | reverse complement strand
CTCCAACTCCTGGGCTCAAGTGAGTCTCCTGTCTCAGCCTCCCAAGTAGCTGGGACTACAGGTGCCCGCCACAACGCCTGGCCATTTTTTGGTTGCAGCCATCATTGTTGTTTGGCAGGCCCGGGCTGGGGATTCGAACCCGCCACCTTGGGTGTATGGGGCTGGCACCTTAGCCGCTTGAGCCACAGGCACTGAGCCACCATTATAATACTGTACAGAGTATTTTCACTGCCCTAAAAATCTGTACTCTACCTCTTCATCCTCCCTCTCCTGTCTCCATAGTTTTGCCTTTTTCTATTGGGCTCTTTGATGCTAATGGATAGCTGGATTCCTACTTCCCAATGCTGAGGGGTCAGTTTTTGATTGTTCAGATGTTTTCAATTAGAAGTGGCAACTTAATACCACTTTGGTATTTGGTAGAGTCCTCAGCAGTCTGATACCCATGACACAATAATAGAAAGAGGGATGAAGAAATGGAAGGGAGTCATTTATGCAAAGAAAGCAAAAGCTTTCCTAGAAATTCCATGGTAGAAATCTCCTTGTCTCAATGGCAAGAACTGTGTCACATCACCAGGTTTTTCCTCACTGAAAGTGGCCAGGAACAGCCAGCCAGCCAACCAACAGTGCCTTCCAGGAGATTTTACAGATTTAAGAAAATTTGGCAGGGAGAAGATCTAATATAAGGTTGTTAACTTTTTCTATCTTGTCCTAAGCAGCAGTTCTCAACTTGTGGGTCTTGACCCCTTTTGGGGTTGAACAACCCTTTCAGAGGGGTCACCTAAATACATCCTGTATATTAGATATTTACATTACGATTCATAAAAGTAGCAAAATTACAGTTTTGATGTAGCAACAAAAATAATTTTATGGTTGGGGATCACTACAACATGAGGAACTGTATTAAAGGATCATGGCATTAGGAAGGTTGAGAACCACTGTCCTAAAGTTTGCTGTTTATATAATTTATTACTCTTGTTTTCTAGTTCATGAAAATGGAGGCATGAACCCTCAATGACCATTTATGCAATTTGGAAGTAGTCTGGGGAGACAGAGAAGCTGAGGAAAGCAGCAACCTCTCCTCTGTTTTTTATGCCTTTTTCCTATAGGGCTGAAAAGAGTAAAGTTTGTAGTGTCCCAGTTCCAGAGGACTGCAGAGTGTTGCTCTCTCACCTCTGGGTTTGTACAACCTGGAGCCCTAATTACATAACAAAGATTATTCAGGAGTTTATCTTAAGAGCTCTTGGGGATCAGTGAAAACACCACTGGGGACTCTGGTATTGGTGCGCTGCTAACTTAATAAACCACATTCTTGATGATAACTTCACTGTAGACATTGTGTAAGGTCCCTCAGTGTAAACTGATAGTATTCTTATCAATTTCTTAGGTTGGGATCTTTGTTGGGCCATCCTTACGCACTGTGTTTCTCAGAGGAGATATTATTAACATATTGGTATTTTTGGAAGGAATACATGTATAGCAGTCCCTGCGGCCCCACCCCCACCCCCCGTCACTATTTCTGAAGATTTGTGGTTTAGAACCCTGGACTGAGATGTCTTATTTCTCCTTTCCCAGTCATCCTTGAGATGTAGTACCCAAGTACTATAGTACCTCTTTTCTTGTCCTTACTTATACTTTATTAACTTTTAAGTGTTTGTAACTTGGAGTATGTACTTAATTTCATAATCTTTTGTCATTAGATGGTAAGCTCATTGAAATAAGGATTTCTCTTTGTTTCGTTCACTACTATGGGGAGAGAAAAACACTAGTTGTTCATATTACTGTCCATGTCCCTTCTTTAGAGATAACAGGTGTAGGGAAAGCACCTTTCATATGAGGGTCTTATGACCTCCTCCAGAGGAATTCCTTCAGCTTAAGGCTTAAGTATTCAGTATGCCAAGATGCTGAATGATATTTTGGGGTAGTGAGTCCTGAACCCTGTCATTATCTTCCTAGTTCCTATAACTCTGCTATGACTCATAATGGGTGCTCAATAAATATTTGAGTCACTTTGTTATGGAAAAATGAGATTTAATACCTAATGAATAGATTGGGACCATGCTTTATCATTATTCTGTGTCACTTAAGGGAACTGAACACACACATTTAAGTATTGGGTGATTTGATTTAGTAAATCTTTGGGCATCTGCTATATAGAAGCACACTGTGGTAGGTGATAACAGTGAATCCAGGCACATGATTAGCATGCCTATTTTTGTGGTGTTTTTGTTTGAGGGAATGGAATTTAGCCAATATACAAATAACAAAGATATACGGTCTGACAATTAAATTCATGAACTCATTCTTAAAAAAAAAGGCGTTACATACCTCCTTGCTGAATATCACAATGGTCACCTTCCAGGTACTCCTCTTGGGAAGCTATGCCCTGATGCTAGTGCCTAGTCAACCCTTCAAAGCAATTTTGGAACTCTTTTTCTGGAATGACCATCAGAGCTGTTGCTGTATTACTCTTAATGTCCTGAATATCATCTAAATGTCTTCCTTCCAAATTTCCTGTATCTTCAGGTTGAGAGAAAAGTCATTAGGGGAAAGATCAGGTGATTAGGGAGGGTGTGCCTATACAGTGATTTATTTACTGTCTAAAAACTCCCTCACAAGGCAGTGCCATGTGAACTGGTGCATTGTTGTGATGCAAGAGCCATGTGTTGGCCAAGATTTTCAGTTAAGGTTTTCCTATTTCTCTATCAATGTTTACTTGGTCTGCTATGCTTCTCACAATCAGCTGATGATTTTTACTCACAATTAGATGAAGTTTTGCAAAGTTTTTTTTTTTTTTTTTTATCAGTTCTGCTTGTTACTGGCTCCCCTGACATCTCTTCATCAGTGACACCTTCTCTCCTCTTAGAAAAATGTTTAATCCATTTATACACTGATATTTTCTTCATGGCATTATCCCCATAAATTTGGACTAACATGTACCTGATTTTTTTTTTTTTTTTTTGGAGACAGAGTCTCACTTTGTTGCCTTTGGTAGAATGCCATGGCGTAATAGCCCACAGCAACTTCCAGCTCCTGGGCTTAGGAAATTCTTTTGCCTCAGCCTCTGGAGTAGCTGGGACTATAGGCTCCTCCTACAATGCCCAGCTATTTTTTGTTGCAGTTTGCCCCGGGCCAGGTTTGAACCCACCACCCTCGGTATGTGGGGCCAGTGCCCTTACGCTGGGCAACCAGTGCTGCCCACATGTCCCTGATTTTACTACCACTTTTGGCCAAATTTAACAAGAAATTTGTGAATGTTTGTTTGTTGCTCTAATTCAAGCTCCAACATTCTCGCAGCAACAACTAATGCCATTCAGCAAGACACTGCCACATGTCAGCATGAACACAGGTGTGAGACAGTGATACACTAAGGTTAGGAAACCTCACCTGAGTTGTTTGTACAGTGCTGCCATTGTAAGCACATGGTGGCAAGTTTGCAAACTAAATTGTATAGTAGTTAAGAGTGAGCTCTGAAAGCTGACCTAGATTCAGTTCCCACATCTGCTACTTTAGAGTATCTCTCTCCTTGAGCAAGTTTCTTATTTTCTGATCCTCAGTTTCTTCATTCTATAAATGAAGCCCTCTATCACATTACAGGGTTGTTAGAACCTTTAAAAAGAAATGATGATGGTGTTTTGCATAAAACTAATTAGTTTCTTTCTATTACATAATAATGTCAGGTGATGGAAACATTGTACTGAGACCAAATTTAGAGGTTGGAAAGATCCCTTCTGGTTTGAGATGGGACAAACAGGAAAGTTTCATGGGGAAGGTGGCATTTAAATAGATCTTAAATAATTTGTAGAATTTATACGGTGGCAGTGATAGGATAAGATGTGTTAGAGAGAGAAGGATGAAGTATGAACAAAATAAGGAAGTTGGGCATTCTGAAAGCTGAAACTTATATTGCCACCCCATCCTGCTTTCTTTGGGCAGATGAAAGATGTTAGTAATCTGTACCCAAGGCTTGCTCCCCCCCTGCATTGTCTTTCAGATCTTGACTTTCTAGGTGGAATACTTTATGACTCTGAAATAACTATTTTGACATTCTGAATATACATATCCATAATTCCTCTCCCACTCCCTATATTGCATACTTTTTTTTTTTTGAGATAGATTCTCATTATGTCACCCTTGGTAGAGTGCCTTGGCATCATAGCTCACAGCAACCTCCAACTCTTGGGCTTAAGTAATTCTCTTGCCTCAGCCTCCCAAGTAGCTGGCACTACAGGTGCCTGCCACAATGTTTGGCTTCTTTTTTTTTTTTTTTTTGCAGTTGTCATTGTTCTTTAGCTGGCCCAGGCCAGGTTTGAACCTGCCTGCCTCAGTTTATGTGGCCAGTGCCTTAACCACTGAGCTACTGGTGCTGAGCCTGCATACTTCTTGAGAGCAAGGGAAGTATATTTTATTCCATTTGTCTTGTTCAACCATGGACTATTGTCCCTGAACGTAGGGGGTGGGATAGTAAATGAATGATCCTAATTAAAAATAGTTCTGACTAAATAAAAAAAAATGTCAATTTTTGAAATGGGTGTTGTCCGAGGCCTTTATGAATACCCCTGTAGCATAATTTCTTCATTGGGGAATTGTGGGTAATAAAGACTTAATGAAATTAAATTACCCAATTATTGCATTTTGATATACTTAAACATTGTCTTTAAACATTTTTTTAAGTGTTTTTAGGAAGGTGCTAAGAATTCAAAGGAAATGCATAGTGGAATCCTAGAACAATGTTTAGTATTTTTAGCAAAAGACACGCTAAACTTGCTTAGCTTGTTTACCTTTTTGGCTTTAAATATCATGGATTATTGTTTTCTCAAATCAGTGACTGACAGAAGTCATAGGTTCTCTCACCCCTACGGAGGGATGGCCTAGGAGTACTTCACACTGTCTCCCAGAGATCCCCAGTGCTGAGTCCCAGTTGCCCACATCCATAATCACCTCCATAATGTATTCTTTATTGGTTTTCTTTCTTTCCCTGCCTCATTTCTCTGTTCCCTTACAGGTGTTTCCTTGGGTAACTTCCTAAACAAACTAATTGTACTAAAACATTTGTCTCAGGGCCTGCATCTTGGGAAACACACCTAACATGGTATGACAGGAAGGATTTTTTTTTTTTTTTTTGAGACAGAGCCTCAAGCTATCCCCCTGGGTAGAGTGCTGTGGCCTCACAGCTCACAGCAACCTCCAACTCCTAGGCTCAAGCGAATCTCCTGCCTCCGCCTCCCAAGTAGCTGGGACCACAGGCGCCCACCACAATACCCAACTTTTTTTTTTTTTTTTTTTTTTTTTTGGTTGCAGCCATCATTGTTGTTTGGCGGGCCCAGGCTGGATTTGAACCCGCCACCTTAGGTGTATGTGGCTGGCACCTTAGCCACTTGAGCCACAGGCGCCGAGCTAGAGGATCTTAATAGCTTAAAAATTTTAAACCTTTAGAATTTAGAAAAAGTCACTTAAAATTAGAAATTTTAGAAAAATTTGTTCACAGATAAGTGTATAAGCTTGCTTTTTTTTTTTTTAAATTAAAAGTAGGGAAGAATTACTAAAACAGATTTGCTTATTAGTGATCCAACTAGGTACTGAAACATTGCTCTCTTTGAAAAAAAGCTAGTTCCTATTTGGAGGTCAGAGGTCAAAATTGGTCAGGGTAAGTGTTGGTATCTGTTTTATTCTGCAAAAGAAGTCAGTGATGTTGAATGCCCAAAATGTTAATGACTAGGTTTTGTTTCATATGATTTTTTTTAAATACTAAAATTTGTTCAAGGTTTATATTGGGTATTTAATTTGAATTCTAATGGCCTTTCTGGCAATACTGAACATAAAATTAAATCCAGTTTAAGAAGCAGAAAGAACCAGAGAAAGCAATAGAGAATAGGGATAGTATAGTCTAAGCCTTTTCTTATTCTTGAAGAATAGATTTTTATTTTAGATTTCCCCATAGAATTCTGTTGGTAATTTTTTTTTTAAATTTCAGACAGGTTTGATTAACTAGAAACCAGAATATTTCTCTTAAGTTGATTGGATTCATCACTGTTATTTTGTTGTTTAAAAGTATATTGTAATATATGATACAGTTTTAGGAACTTAAAATATCTTGGATACCATATTTGAAATTAATAACATCATGTATACTAAGTATAAATATTTTCCCTAAAAGCCTCTCTTTCCCTTCATTTACAGAATGCTGCCTTTTTATATGGTCTTGGTTTGGTCTACTTCCATTACAATGCATTTCAGTGGTAAGTAGACATAAAACTAATAATTCCAGTTGTTTTCAGTAAATGACTTTTTTGTTTTTGTTTGATAGTGTATATGCATATGTGTATGTAATAAATATAAAATACTGAATGTTACTAAACCTACATTTTTCAATAATCTCTTGAAATGATTAGATTGTTCCTTCAAAAGTATTGACCCACCTTAGATTATTAAAGTTGTGTGTGTTCCTAAAGAATCTGGTTTAAGATTCTTTTTTTTTTTTTTTTTTTTAAATTTTTTAATTTTCTAGAGACAGTTTCACTTTGTCACCCTTGGTAGAGTGCTATGGTGTCACAGCTCACAGCAACCTCTAGCTCTTTGGCTTAGGTGATTCTCTTGCCTCGGCCTCCTAAGTAGGTGGGACTACAGGCACCTGCCACAATGCCCGGCTATTTTTTGTTGCAGTTCAGCCGGGGCCAGGTTTGAACCTACCACCCTTGGTATATGGGGTCAGTGTCCTACTCACTGAGCCATAGGTGCTGCCCTTAAGATTTTAGTTACACAGCTTTTTGGAATTTCTTAGTCACTCATTTTGGACTGATAATCTCTAGATTATTTGAACTGGGGACAACTATGATCTTAGGTCAATATTTTTACTTTATATCTACACAAGATTGACCACTTCCTGTGCAATGTGCTGGCTAGTACTTTGCAATGTCCAGTAACTAGGTACCAGATTATAAACTCTCAGTTCTCTGATTTATAAAGTGATGGCACCACTTCAGAGTTAAGGATTAAATATTATAGTAACATATAGTATTTTATAATTTGTAAAGTGTAGTGCCATATTATATTATGGCCTTTGCCTCATTGTTTTTCTGTTTGTCAGGCAAGACAATAGCATGCTTTAATAAAAAAAACACAAAAAAATTGAGTCGGAAGATTGGTGTTCTGTCCTAGCATTGCCATTTAGTTTGATCTTGAGTTAAATAACTTCTTGGGGTCCCTTTCCTCATTTATTTAAAAAACAGAAACAAAATACATAGTAATACCATCTCTCTACAGAGTTTTGATGGTTAAATTGGATAATATACATTTTGTAAACTATAAAGCCTAATGTAAACATTTTTTGTTTGAAGCATATCTGATTTTGTCAGTTCCTTCTGTGCTTCTGAATTTTAAGCTGAGTGAGTATCGTAAGAATCCAAAGGACAGTGATTGACTCTGTCATACACCTGTTAGGCCCCCTGAATATGTCTTATAGAAGGTTTGTTTACATATGCATGATGTAATATAGTTTCTTTAAAGATGAAACTTTAGACATGAGTGACTTTCTTAGTATCCTTTTTTCTTCCCTCTTAGCTTTTTTTTGTTTCTGTTGGCTTTCGATCATGTACGGAAGTATTGCATTGTTAGAGAACACCTGAGGATATAGAAAGTATTATAATCATTCAGATCACGGTTTTCTTTATAAACTTTACAAAGCTATAATTGATCTTTATAAAGAAACTTTGTAGTTGTTTTTCTCTTAAATTAAGCCTTGCTTTATAGCAATCCTAAATTAAACCTCCTAATTTCATGTTCAGTATATCACATTTAAAACCAAGGATAGATTAGGACTATTCTAATCTTTTAGTTCATTGACTATCCTATTCATAGAATTCAAAATTCTAAACTTTTAGACTCAGAAGTGATCTCAGAGATGGTGTAGTTTTTTACCTCTTGATTTTGTGGATGAAGAGAGCAAGAGTGTGTGTATGTTCTCTTTAGATTCCCCAATTAAATTTTTTTTTCTATTTTACTTAACTCTTTAAGTTTCAAGGTTGAAGAAGATAGGCATTTTTAAATCAGTAGTTGTAGTTCCCTTTGACACATTGATACAATCTTAATGGCAAGTGAGAAACAATTTAGTTGAAACCAAAGGCCAGGATCTCTAACTCAGTTTAGGAATGGATATATACATCATACCAGCAAATTTTCATATACCTGTGGTAACTTGTGAACTTCTCTGTGGATGGAAAATAAGAATAAACAATTAGTAGTGAAGTGCAGGTGTCATCAGTTCCAATTTTGATTGCTTTAATCAGTGTGATGGTTTTAAGTTAGGCTATTGTAGCTATGAAAAATTATTATATCTTTTTATTCCTTATCTCCCTATGATTTTTGTATCTTTCAGTTGGTCTAAGAAATGAAACTGATACATAGCTTAAGAGCATTGCAATGTCCAAATTAACAAGTGCCCTCTGCTCCATTGATCTGTCCTGGTCATCTTCATTTTCTCATGTCTTCAGTTTAAATTCTATAGCTCCTTCCTACGATGATATGTCTCACACCTTGTCTCTGAATTCACCCTTGCTATGTGTTTTTCTTTCTTGCCAATCAATTTTTTTTCACAAACTGTGCCTCATGTTTCTGCTTTAACTTCTTGCTATTTCCTAAATGAACAACTACAAAATTACAAAATATGGGTTAGGTGCTGGGTGAGAGTTTTAGAGTATATAGCCTTAATTGGCAGGAACTTACTTAGGTTAAAACTACTTTTGTGTTTTATTTGGTTTTATTTTATAGATAGCTATTGATTACTGGGATCAGGAATTTTTTATTATATCCCAAATTTACTGGGATTTGTTGAAAAACATTTCTAGAGAAGAGTGGTTTTTATATTGTCAACAGGAACAGTCTGCCTACAGTGTCTCAGAGTATTGTACCTCTGGTACGTTTATAATATTTGAATAAAATTTGGGATTTCCTAATGATATTTGTTGGCATTTGATGGGATTAAGTATTTTATGATAATGTGTGTAAACAACATATATGTTTAGGCTGGTGATAGTGACTTAGTATGTTATTAAGAGGAATTTTAATAACCATAATATTTATTATTGTTAACTTCTTGTCACATTGTGCTCCCCACCCCCCTTTTTTTGAGTTGATTTTTATTCGTCAGCTTGTAGATCAGTTCAATTGTTTGGTCAGTTTTTCCAATTTCAGATGCAGCCTCTTTTTAAGACAGGAGCCATATCAGAAAGTGATACATTAGAGAAATTGTTACATCTTCATGGGACTTACTATAATTATTCAGCTGTGCTATTATTCTATTTGATAATCTGGGATTAATCTCAAAAAATGTCCAAAAGGAGAAAGAAAACCATAGAAGCAGGATGTAGGTTCAGTGTCTGTGGCTCAACTGGCTAAGGTACCAGCCATATACACCTGAGCTGGCGGGTTCAAATCCAGCCTGGGCCCGCCAAACAACAATGACGGCTGCAACCAAAAAAATAGCCTGATGTTGTGGCGGGCGCCTGTAGTCCTAGCTACTTGGGAGGCTGAGGCAGGAGAATTGCTTGAGCCCAGGAGTTGGAGGTTGCTGTGAGCTGTGATGCTACAGCACTCTACCCAGGGCAACAGCTTGAGGCTCTGTCTCAAAAAAAAAAAAAAAACAGCAGTATGTAAATATATGCAGCAGAGAAGTAGAAACCAGTCTCTAAACTCAAAAGATGTCCACAAGGAAAAAGGAAACAGAAGCAAGATATAAAATTTACACAGCAGAGAGCTAGAAACCAGTCTCTGTGAAGCCATTTCTTTACATGTGCATAGTTGTCAGTCCATGCCTTCACTTGTTCTTGTTCACGAAGGTGGCAAATTGCTAGAGGGTACCTTGAACTGAGTTAGTTGCCTTTGGAAAGAAACCTGTATCCTAGGATGAGAGGATTGAAAAACATACAGAGAAAGAAGTTAAACTGACCAGAAAAATAAAAGAGAGAGACAGTTGAAGAAAAAATAAAGTCCTTTGACGATACAATGGAAGGAACCAGAATAGATATCATTCTTCCCAGTATATCTGTCTCCCTAAAAATCCTTATTAGCTATCTGGCCTGTAACCTTTTGTATTCCCACTGATGAATATCAGAGTGATCTTAATGGACAAATGTAAAAGGCACATAATTCTGTGCTTGAGGCACATAGGATTTTGGAAAGTAAGCTCCAAAATATAATTGATAGGCTTGATGAGGTAAGATAGTAATCATTATTCTGTTGACATTAGAAGGCTAGAAGAATGAGATAAAGATGGGTTAAAAAAGACAGAAATGTTAACACATTACTAGTATTGTTTCTTTTGGACTTAATTTCTATAGCACTGTACTAATCACAAGTGTTCTTAGGGGTATAAGAGTTTCTGCTGTCCTGTGTAGTCACTGCTTTGGTTGCAGTAAGGAAAAAATACTGTGGTTTTAATGATGGTCTTAAAGCTTTTGATGGAATTAAAGAGAATAGGGCAAACATAAACCTAATGTAGTTGTAATGCCATTGTTTCTCTGGCTTGCCTAGATTGGAGTCTGGCAGAAACCTTCTATTTAATGTATATTTTTGAACTGTCATAAATAATACAAACATGTTCTTATATTTCCATTAAAATTGAACAGCTGAGGCTAACATGTGCTTAGTCTATTATGTATAGTTTTTTGTTTTGAAAAAAACTAGTAGATTTAACTGAGGCAGTTCTGAGAAAGTTATGCTTACCAGTGACACATAGATTGCCAGAGAGAAATTGGGAGGGCTTTGATTAATTTTCAGGGAAATTATGGATAAAAACATAAATCTTGCAATAGAAGAGGATAATGTATCCCATTGCCTGGTGTGATGAGATGAAGACTGGTTAGAGAAGGTGAAAAAACCCAGACAGGTGATATATTAGCAAAGTTAAGTATGAATAATCCAGGGTATGATATTTCTAATTTAGTGTCTCACATTTAAGGTCTTTTCTGAAACTTAAATGATCCTTCTAGCCTACTGCTCCTCTAAATATGTTATTTGTGCCAGTCCCACTGTTTTAACATTTCCCTAAAAACATCTTAAGCATTTTTTAAAGTCCATGTAACTTTGTCATTTTCTGTTTAATTTGCTTTCTTCCATCTCCATTTTTTAAAATCTCACCTTTTTAAGCACTTCATCAAAACTTTCTAATTGTCTCATTTAGAAAGAACGTCTAAATTTCCTAATATATGTGTATAGGAATATTATGTGTTGTGTGTGTACATGTTATTACTGAGTTAGAGATAAATAATATTCTTTTTTTTTTCTTTAGTGTGAAATGCTGTGAAATGAATTCATTTAACCTTTCATACTACCTCAGGGAAATCTCCAGACTTAGCTTAGTAGCTCTAGAGAACTTAAAGTTTTATTATGTTTCTTTACAAATGTACTGAAGCTGTGCCGGGGCTATTTTTATTCTGGGTGTAGAGGAGGCTTTTTTGGTGACTTTTTAAAAATCTTTTTTTTCAGTTTTTGGCCGGGGCTGGGTTTGAACCTGCCACCTCTGGTATATGGGGCCAGAGGCTTTTTAGAAATCTTAACTAAAAATGACCATTGTTTTGAAATATATTCAACGCATATGTACATGTTTTTTTGTAGGTAGAGCTGTTGAGGTTTCAACTTTCTGTCATTTTCTTTTGCAAATTGTTAACAGTGGCAGATATTAAGGGGAAAAAAATCTTTAGACTGAAAATCTATAGAAACAATTTTGGTCATGTAAAAACTGTAGTTTTCAGATCATAAGAAAAAAATGCCAGTGATACCATATATAGCAATATGTGCACATCTTCTGTTATAATAGAATGTTTGAAAACTGTGTACCTTTTTGGACATTGTATCATGCAAGTATTTTATAGTTTTTGGTAGACATTTCTAATGTTCTTAAATTCTTTCAGAATTCTTAGGTCAGCAGAAGTTGTGTATGTTGAAGGTTTAGTCTAGTTTGTAGAAGTCATGTTTGGACACGTGCCCACATGCATTTTGGTCAGATATGAGTGTAGTAACATAATGAATTAGAATGTAAGCTGACATAATGGCTTGTACCTATAATTCTGGTAATTAATCTGTTTTGTTTAGATATGGGGAACTGATCAGTAAAGAGTCTAGAGTACCATTTCCCCAGCAAGAAGTCCCATCAACTAACTGTAAAAGTGATAAATAACATCAGTAAACATCTATTAAATTAAACCTTTTACTGTATTATTTAGAATATTAAAGATCGCAATATAGGCTTTGAGGAATTGACTTGGAAAAACTGGAGCAAGTATACCAGTAAGCAGTCAGTAAAATTATTTGATTGTGGAGTGGAACTAACTGCTACTTAACTAACACTAGGCAAAAAACATAATTGGTATCCAGTTTGGATAGTGAGTTTTGAAGATAATAGTGGATTTAAAGGGAAGCAGAAAAAACAAAATATTCTAGATGATAATATAGTAAGGAAAAGCAGAGAAGCCAAGAGGGCCTGTATTTAAGAATTCTTCAGATAAGCTGGTTCACAGCTAAGGAGGAGCAATGTTGGGGCATAACTGGGAATAGAGTTGAATAGATACTGTTCACAGATCTTAAATAGAACATGGAAATTTGATTTATAGTATTATGGTTATTAGATAACCACAGGAGCCATGTGTTTGAGGAAATAATATATAAGCCAGAGCAAAGCAAGGGAAATCTTTAAGGTGTTTGTTTCAGTAATCCATAATGAGATACTACAGATTTGGGTCTACAGGGTATTGTACTTGAAATAAACTTTGACAACAAGAAAAGCTTGATATTGGGCATACTTTGTCCTGGGCACTTTTAATAGTTTTTAAAAGAGTTAACATGAACCCAGACTAGTGTGTTTGAAGCATGTGTTTTTGCTTATAAATTAATAGGTTTTTTCTTTTGTTTTACCCCAGTGTATTAACATATGTAGAAACATGTTAAAATGAAGCCACATATCTGTGCACCTGTATAAAATTGTGAACTACGTATAAAAGATGTCTGTACTAAAGGCACATGCAGAGTAAAACACATCCACAAATACTATATTTAGGGAAGAGTCTGGAAATAGAAACTGAGACAAGAAATACTTCTCCTGAAGAGTTGTTATTGGTGCTCTGTGTTCCTTTTCCTCTTCTTCCACATACATCCTTTATTACATATTTTTTTCTCCTAATTTTTTTTTTATTTCTTTGTTCCTTTTTCCTTATCACCTTCATTCTTTTTCTTTCATGTCTTTGAATCAGGCCTGCTTGGGTTTTTTATGGGTACATGTGGTCATTGCTTAATTTTGACCTATTTCGTTGGAGAGTTCTCTGACCCATATCATAAGGTAAGGTTAATTAAGACTTTAGGAAGACATTATCTACAATTTTTATTATTACAGAATATGTCATAATGTAAAGAAAATGTGTAAGTCATAAACATGTACCATAACATGTTATTATTATTAAATAAACATTCATATCACTATCACCTGGGTCAAGAAACAAAACATTTGCTGTCATCCCAGAAACTTTTAAAAGCCTTTGCATTTCTTTTCCTAGTAAACCTTATGTTTTAATTGGCATAATTTATGGGTACAGTTGTTTTCCTCTTAACTTTTTTGATGCTTTTCTCAAACACATGAGTTCTTGCTGCCCACACGTGTGCATGCACAGTAAGCTACCTTTGAATGAGAATGCTAATTTACCCTAATTCTTTTCTGTCTTTCCTTTGACTCCTTTCTCCTGCCTCAAAGCCTATAATACATATCAGAAAATAAAACACACACATATCCTACCCAGGTGAAAAACCACCTAAGAGATAGATTGCTCCACTCTTCAAGAAAAAAGTTAACTGCTATCACAACCAGGTGTAAAGGTGTTTGTTGCCCGACCAATCCTTGCTGCCTCCTACCACTATTTGTAATAAACACCGCCTTTTAGAACGTAATTTTGTAATACACGTGTATATAATCACTCATACCTTTTGGAGGACAGTAAATAATGTATGAATCCATCAAAGTGAAGTTACTAAAGAGATAAGAAGTAATATTTTGCACTATTTTGTCGTACGATATTTTGAACTTTTTAAGATAAAAAATGTTTTTGTTTTAGAAGCATCCAAGTTTATAAATAGACCCTTTAAGGTCTGTATGGGTAGAGGTAGTTGATTAAAAGCTTTGCAGACAGTATACACTGGAACCTCTGTAAGTTGACCACCCAAGAGAATGTAACAAACTGGTCAACATATGGAGGTGGTCAACATAAGGAACTAGGCCTACTGTACTAATGGATGCATACATGTGGTATATGTCCGGTCTGTGAAAATTAGGTCAACTATGGAGGTTCTACTGTATTGGCTTATGCTTAAAACTTTGTATCATGTAGAGGGTTTTAAAATGACATCTAACATACTGTTATATATAATACTACTACTTTTAAATATTAAAGTCAACATACGTTTCTTAATTATTTTAATATTTTTGAATAGGTAATACATTCACATGATCAAATTAAGCAATGCTAAACTGCATTCAATGAAAAGTGTCCCTTCCCTCACTATGAAATTTGTTCTATTGATAATCAAAACCTTTTATAAAAGATGTAATATGAATTTGGGACAAAGATAGACTGATAGACAAAGGAAAGTAAAATGGAATAAAGAAGTCAGAAGTAGAACAACACAGATGTGGATATTTGCTTTAGAACAAAGTAATGCTATAGAACTCTGTGATGAAGATGTTTTTTTCTATAAATGGTGCAGGATATCAGCATGGAAAATATAAAAACTATCTCCTACCTCACATAGTATAAAAGATAAGATACAGATGGATTGGAAACCTAAATATGAAAGAAAAAAATGTAAAGTTTTAAAAAGGAAGATTTATTTTTATGTAGTAGACTAGAAATAGGATTAATCCCTTGTCTGTAAAAACAAAAATCTTATCTGTCCCACTCCCTACTTTCCCAAGATAGTCTATAAACAATGAAATCAATTATTTATACTGATAAATATAAGAATATTACGAAATATTGTTTGAATAATTTAGAATAAATTCAATGCATTTTCCTTCTCCCTTATATTAGGCTGTATACATTGTGTTATATAAAAGGCCCAAATGCTCCTTTGTAGATTTTTCATTTTTTTTTCTGCTTATTCACATCATTCCATAAAACTAACATTTCTGGGCGGCATCTGTGGCTCAAGGAGTAAGGCCTCGGTCCCGGCCCAAAAAAAAAAGAAAGAAAGAAAAACTAACATTTCCTTGAAAGCAGTATTGCATAACACAAATTTTACTGTGCTACCAAGCAAAAATTCATGCACGTGTTAAAAAGTTAAGATATCTTATGTCTATATTCTTTCAGGGCAATTAAAGCATTTCAGGAGGTGCTTTATGTTGATCCCAGCTTTTGTCGAGCAAAGGAAATTCATTTACGACTTGGGCTTATGTTCAAAGTGAACACAGACTATGAGTCTAGTTTAAAGGTAGGTTGTTGGGTTTTTTAAAGATAAAATGTTTCATTTTTGTGTTTTGTTTTTGTTGCTAAATGTTAGAACATTGAGAAATGTTCGAATTTGTGTTGGCACTTTAAAGAAAGTTTGAAAATTTAAGTGACAAAACTGTTTATCAACAATAAACTAGAAGATATATAAAATTGGGGTTCCAGGTACAAAGTAGTTATGCTGCTAAGACTTGTATGGTAACTAATTATACAGACTTTTTAAAAGATTTAAAGTGTGTCATCAGGAAAGGGTGATGATTTCAATCTCAGTTTGAATATCTAAATAACTACCCTGTAAGTGATTTGCCACTGTAGAGAGCAGAAGCAGCTACGTAATGATTCTGTATCTGTGACCCAATCATTGACCATCTGTTTCTATGGGTCTCAATAGAAATCTGTGTACTTCCACTAGCAGAGGTACGTTTTATATCTAAATTACAAAAAAGAATGTCATCTGCATTTGGATTGCTGGTTTGTGAGTATAGATATCGTTGTTGGGAAAACATGATTTATTATTGGTGATTAAATATCTTCTTACCTATGGAAAATTGATGTTTCTCCAGTTTTTCATTGAGTTTCTTATGCTATATATGTCATTAATTTAGGTCTCATTGGGCTTTTTTTGTGCAAATAGTTCTTCCTTGCATGAGAAAGGATTTGCATTTTGAAAGGATTAGAATTTCTAGGGGAAAACATATGTTTGTGTGAATTTATAGTTATTATTTATAATGGGAGGAGGGATGGGAGATAAAGAATAATTTTATGGTAGGTTTATTAGTTCACTAATAAGGAATTACTAAAGATTTTTTTAAAAATTATTTTTTTATTTTTACATATACATGTGATTATTATGTTTCCACTTTTTGCCTTCCCAGAATTAAATACTAAAGTTTTTTTTTTTTTAAAATTGTACTTGAGTTATCTAATTGTTCTAGATTTTTATTTATTTATTTTTGAGACAAACTCTCAAGCTGTTGCTCTGGGTAGAGTGCTGTGGTGTCACTGCTCACAGTAACCTCAAACTCTTGGGCTTAAGTGATCCTCTTGCCTCAGGCCTCCAACATAGCTGGGACTACAGGCGCTCACCACAACACCCAGCTATTTTTTGGTTATAGTTGTCATTGTTGTTTGGTGGGCCCAGGCTGGATTCGAACCCGCCAGCTCTGGTGTATTGTGGCTGGCGCCTTAGCTGCTTGAGCTACAGTCGCTGAGCCTGTTCTAGATTTTTAAAGCAGAAAGTTATGCAAATACGATTTCCACTTTTTCTAAGTTTATAAATAACAATGCTAATGGTATGAAAGAGATATAACCAAAATCACTAAAACAAAATAGATTGTGAAGAATTTAGATCACACAGTGATCAAAGGTAAGTGTAGTTGAGGAATAGGTCCCAGAGTAAGTGCAAGTAGTATGGAGAATGAGGGAAGCCTGGAAGTTACCAATTTTCCTTAATCTTAGAGCAGCATTCCTCAAATTATACTATGAGATCTTAGTGGATTTGAAATGGAAAATAGCTCTGATATGCTGCCTTGAATATTTGGTAGTTTCTATTAACCAATCAAAAGCTTAAAATGTCTTATAAAATTAACTTATCTGAGCATTCACAATATTGTCACAGTGTACTTACTATGTTGCAAGTAGTTTTGCACAGCAGTCTGGCAATTGCTGCTTAGACAGTACATTTGAGGGGAAAAAATCAGATATATCTCAAATTATGGAATGTGACTGTAAATTATCAGTATAGTGATAACTTAAATAACTCTATGGATGCAAAGCTCCATTTTCATAAATAAGGAAGTATTTAAAATCCCCTTTAATCAAGTGAAACAGTGTCTATCGCTAATTGAAAGTGTTCCTGTTTTACTTACTCTCATCCCAAACATTTCTTCAGTCATAATGAAAACCTTTGTAGTAATCTCAGTAAAATTACCTTAAATAAGGGCAGTCTTCTTTTGGGGGACATTTTTGTTTATTTAAAATACTTGATAGCATTTTGATGTCTGTTTTATTTGTGTGAACATAAAAAGAATTTTAAGAGTCTTTGATGTTTCAAAATCTTTTTTTCATAGTGTGAAGGCTTCATTTGATTTTTTAAAATCTCATCCTGACAGTAGCTTACTCAGCCTTTCCTTTCCAGTATTCCTTGTCTATTTCAAGAAGAATTTTAGGTTATTGACATTTTTAGTCTAAGAGGTGGCATTTTAGTTTATAACTATGAGTGCTTTCCATTCAGTATAAGTGAAGGTAGGAATGAGAAAGAATGATACACTCCTCTTTTCTAGGTAGCCTTCAGTTTTCCTGACAAATACTTTATTTTCATCTGGATAGATGTGGAACCTCTGACAATCTTTCTGTTGCATGAAGGTGTTCCTAGGATAGTGTGTTGGTATGGATGCTTTTTAGGCTATACCCTTAGGAATTCCAACTCCTACTGGTTAAAATTAAAAAATTCTTGTATGCAAAGTTCAGCCTTTAGGATTGGTCAGTTCATCTGATCCAAGGTTTCATCAAGGATTCATTTTCTTCTCAGTTCTGTGTTGGCTTACTCTAAGGCTGATTGCTCTATTTAATGATATAAGATGGTTGCTGGGGCAATCAAAGCAAAACTTTTTTTTTTCATTTCTCGTATCAAAAGATACAGAGCAGTGGTAGCTTAGGTGCTTAGTGTAGTGCTGGCATATAATAATTGCTTAGTAAATGATCATTGTCATTTCATGTAGGAGAAAGATCTAGGCCCCCTATTGATTTCTTTAAAAATACTTTATCTTGCACCTCATGGTCAGAAATAGGCAATATGGCAATTTCCAATTGATTACTTATCAAAGGAGATGTGGTTACTCTCAGACCAGTTATGCCTAGTCTTGAATAGGGTTCAGGGTCCATAAATGCACTGTTCCTATCCAATGGCAGGGGCGGAGTGGATACAAAGGATATTTTGGTGTAGGAGGCTGTATGAATAATCTGTCCATTATAGATAAAAATCTTCTCTACCTCATTTCCTTTCCTTTTGCCCAAAGAAGGATGGGATGTTACTTTTTTATATCAGTGATTTCTCAACTGGTGTACCAGGAAAATTTTTTAAAGATCATTAATTAAACCATTTTCAAAAGAAGTTCAAAGCACAGTAAGTATATTCTTTTTTTTAACCCCCTTTTTGATGACTATAACTTAAGTGTGTTGCAAAATTATAACTATAGGTTTAAGTGTGCTGTGAGATAAAAAAGGTTGAAAAACACTGTTTTAGATGGTAGACCTATTGAAATAAAAGAATTTATTTATAATGGATTCCTTCTTTCCATATGAAATGCATTCTTGGACATCCTTTTTTCCTTCTTTTACTAGTAATAACTTTTCTTAGAAAATATATTTCTGAAATAGTTCATTCTCTTTTGGTACTGTGTAAATGGCTTTCAGGAAAAATAAAATTGTTTTTAAAATTTGTTCCTGATATGTAATTGTGTGACTGTGGGTATAATTAATGACTCCTTTGATTCTCTGTGTATCTGTAGAATAATTGTATCTACCCCATAAGATAGTTAAAAAGATCAATTATTTATTTATTTATTCGCCCTCACCCCCATGTCTTGAAAATAAATGTTTTCAGCCATTCTTTTGTTCTGTTATACACTGTCAAAAACTCCTGTAATTTGGGTAGCGCCTGTGGCTCAAAGGAGTAGGGCACTGGGCCCATATATCGGAGGTAGTGGGTTCAAACTTGGCCCTGGCCAAAAACCGCAAAAAAGAAAACAAAACAAAACAAAATAAAAATCCTGTAATTTGAGGTCAGGATACTGATTCACTTTCCTATCGTAGGATTTAATCTTTGTATTTTCTTTACTTTGCCTATCTTCAAAAATGTGAAGTTAATGCTCAGTCATAATGGTGCTATTTTTCTATTAATTTGGCCAATAGAGATTACATGTGATTAGTGAGTGGAGGAGATACCAATTTATTTGTGAACTAGTTTAATACTATCAGAACCAAGTCCATTCCAGGGTGACAGTTCTATGTGGTATTTTATTGTCTTCTCGCCTTTAGATAATACCTTCTAGATGGGTTTGGTCGCCTATTTAATGCTGTGTAATTAATTCAGGATTTTATTCATTACCTTTTAATGATATTAATGATATTTACATTCATTGTATATTTAAAGCAGTATGCTATTATTACTTCAATAGATGTACACTATTTTTGACAAAATAGTTTTATATATGTATAATGGCCCTAATTTTCATATCTTGGCAGACTGTTAAAATTTTTTTTCACGTGAGGTATAAGATGTAATAACACCCATATTCTTTTTTTGTTGTTGTTGCAGTTTTTGGCAGGGGCTGGGCTCGAACCTGCTACTCTCGGCTTAAGGGGCCGGCGCCCTACTCCTTGAGGCACAGGCGCTGCCCTACATCCATATTCTTTAGTTAATGCCAGTGCACCTATTTAATTTAACAAAAATTATATACAAATTTTCTGTGATGTTTACGTATTTAAATATTCTTAAAAATGTTAACTTTAGAACTTTTTGGATTTTTTAAAAAAAGACAGTCTCACTGTATGTTGCCTGGGCTACTATGCAACCACATATAGCTAATAGAGAGGTCTCACTATGTTGCCCAGACTAGTTTTGAACTCCTTGGCTTTGAGCAATTTTTCCACCTCAGCCTCCCAAAGTACTAGGTAGAGTAAATAAAGATGGTGGGGTTTTTTTTAATGGGAATCTGTGGATCACTGGCCAAGATGCTGATCTAAGTTCCCTTATAATTTGTCATTTGAACATGGTAAATGCTGGTTGAAGGGGTTAATATGACAGGGATAGGAAAATGAGCATTTATAGCAGCAGTTCTCAACCTGTGGGTCACGACCCCTTTGGAGGTCAAACAACCCTTTCAGAGGGGGTACCTAAATACATCCTGCATATCAGATATTTACATTACGATCCATAACAGTAGCAAAATTACAGTTATGAAGTAGCAATGAAAATAATGTTATGCTTGGGGGGTCACCACAATATGAGGAACTGTAATAAAGAGTTGCGACGTTGAGAAGGTTGAGAACCACTGATTTACAGAGATAGCTCAGAGGAAATCAGTTGAACTCAAATGAAACTTGTTTGTTAGCTGGCATTTTACTGGGTGTTGGTGTTTCTCAAATGGGTAGATAAAGGAAATGGAAGAGGCTATAAAATGATAAAATGCCTACACATAGAGCAGGCTGGAAAAATGAGAAAAGAAACAAGAAGCTGGATTTTATTAATCTATTAACAGATTTTTGTTTTCCTTTACTTACTGACACTAACTAGTTTTCTTCAGATGCCCTAGTTCACCAATTCATTCAGCATGCTTCCCCTCTTACTTTACTTGACATGAAACTTCTGAGTAAAATAGCAGTTGTACTTTTTTGTTTTTTGAGTTTTAAGCTATCACCCTGGTTAGAGTGCTGTGGCATCTCAGCTCCCAGCAACCTCAAACTCTTGGGGTTAGCGATCCTCTTGTCTCAGCCTCTCAAGTAGCTGGGATTAGAGGTGCCGGCCACAATGCCCAGCTATTTTCTTGGTTATCATTGTTGTCATTGTTGTTTGGCAGGCCCTGGCTGGATTTGAACCCGCCAGCTCTGTTGTATGTGGCTGGTGCCCTAGCTGCTTGAGATATAGGCTCTGAGCCCAGTTGTACTTTTTTTTGCCTTACTCTTCTCTAGGAACTACTTCATTTCCAGGTGTCTGCTGTAATCTTATACTCAGAAATTTTATTGTGTTTTTAATGCCAAAATACTAAGGCAAAAGGAATAGTGAAGGCATGATGATGTTGATATGTACCCTCTTTTAGAAACCACTTTTGAAATCTGTGACATACCTCTTATCTCTTACTGTTTTATTTATTAATGCACATAGACCATTTATTTCATGTAATTAAAATACCATGAACTTTGTATTCTAGAAATACTTTTGAGAATTTGAATACTACCTATTTAATTAGTTTATCTATGTCTTAAGTTTCTAAAATATAACATTTCTTTGTTGATGTGTTTATAGTGTATTTTTGTTCAAATTATCTAAAGATAATGAAAGTTTATATTATTTCTCTATACCAGCCCTGTTTGTTCTATTTCTTTTGTGATACTCAATAGGTTTCCTCTCCCCTTTTTTTTGGGGGGGGGGGACACAGAGTCTCACTATGTTGCCCTTGGTAGAGTGCTTTGGCATCACAACTCACATCAACCTCAAACTCTTGGGCTTAAGCAAATTCTCTTTCCTCAGCCTCCCAAGTAGCTAGGACTACAGGCACCTGCCACAACGCCTGGCTATTTTTTTCATTGTTGCAGTTGTTTAGCTGGCCTGAGCCAGGCTCAAACCTGCCCCCCTTGGTGTATGTGGCTGGCACCGTAACCACTGTGCTGTGGGCACTGAGCCCCAACTGGCATTTTGAAAATTCTAGAGCGGTTTGATTGGAGGGCAGAGGGGAGAGTGCTATGCCTGACCCATTTCACTTACCTTTCTTAGGGGGTTGGGAAAGTAGTTTCATCCTCCCTCCTCTCCCACAGCTTGGAAAAATTTGGTGGGAGTTTTAAAACTATTAAATTTGGTGTTTTATCCTGAGATTTGTTGTTTAGCTGGCCCAGGCTGAGTTCTAACCCACCAGCCTCGGTGCATGTGGCTGGTGCTGTAACCACTGAGGTACAGGTGCCGAGTCAGAAAAGAAAATATTCTTTTTTTGGGTTGTTGGTTTATTTATACTTCCTCCAGTATAACTATTGGTTCTAATACATACAATTCATATTGTCAGATTATGCTTGGCTTTTTATGGTCGTCAGGAGACAGATTATAATGGAGAAAACTGCAAACCAGTTCATTTACTTTGATTCAAATCTTTTCCTTTCAGTCATTGACAGTGGAACTCAGTTTCATCAGAGTGTGTAATGTCCCTGTTCCTTTTGGCATAGGACGGTCATTGCTATTTATTTTGCTTTCTACCCATTTTTCCTCACTTATGGGAAACTAGTCTTTTCCATGCTCTTTCCTTTTTCCACTACTCATCAACTTGTACTTCTTTTAATCTTTCCTAGATACTACTCTCTGATAAGAGGCAGTCTCTTAATTTGGTTTATCTAACCTGTCAGTAGTGCTCTTTCCACTTCACTCTGCCTATCCGTTTTAGTTTTTCTGTTTGATATTTATTTCTGCTGTAAGTTCTATTATATTCTTTCAAATATCAAGTTGTAAAAATGGCCAAAATACTTCAGTACCTCCAAAATGTATATTTGTAAAGGGTGTGGCTGCTCATTTATGTTCAGTAACTGTTCTCTCTGACTCTGTGGAGTTAGGGTGATTCCAAGTTTCCCATGTTACTGTTTTCACTCTTCCAAGATAGTTTTTAATTAGAAATGAAAGTCATTTCTAATTAAATGATTTTTGGTGTTTACCTATGTTATAGGTAGTTTACTTATAAGTTTGTGGTTATAAATATTTGGTCTTCAGATGCAGCTTTTTTTTTTTTCTTTTTGAGACAGAGTCTCACTTTATCACCCTTGTAGAGTGCCATGGCGTTACAGCTTACCACAACCTCAAACTCTTGGGCTCAAGTGATTCTCTTGCCTCACCCTCCCAAGTAGATGGACAATAGGCACCCACCACAATGCCTGGCTATTTTTAGAGACGAGGTCTCACTCTTGCTAAGGCTGGTCTTGAACCCATGAGCTCAGGTGATTTCCCCACTCTGGCCTCCCAGAGTACTGGGATTATAGGGATGAGCCACTGTACTTGGCCTCAAATGCAGCTTTATGAGGCAGTTAGTGAATCTAATACCACAATTTTTAAAAAAGGTTATGTTAAAACAGTGTTTTAGGGTACATATTGTTAAAGTATCCCTCTTTATAAAATATGTATCATATTTGCCTTGTATTAGTTGTTAGTGTATGTATTTGTCTTATTCTGATGTGAATATAGATTGCTCACTAGGAGGAAAGAACTTGGAAATTAAGTTGGTTCATGTTGTGATACTTTTTGTATATTAGACTATACTAGGACCAGTCTTTAAAAAAAATGTGTACTTGGATACCTATACTTTCGTAAAATACGGGAGTCATATGAAAGTTTCGAGACAGACTGTGTTAAGGTCTTCACTTATAAGAACAGTCAACAGTGTCCCTTCTGATTCACGCATGCAGGTTTCAACTTGATCGGCTTATCAGTGTTGCTGAGAGAGCTTTGTGTCTGAGGCGTGGACTTTACCTTTCTTAATTTTTGTGTATCTGAAAACTTTTGTAATAACTCACATAGGATAGAAATGAAGAGTTGGGAGACTAGGTTACATACAGTTATAGGAAGAAAGATGAGGAAGAGCAGTGGGATAAATGGGTTCATAGGATGGAAAGTAATGAATTAATCCTAGAGATTTGAAAATATTTATTAACTGACTTGAGTGGAAAGAGACCACTTTACTGTTAAATGAAGTAGGGGGTAAAGAAAGTGGCAGCAAGTTTTGAGATTGGGAGGTAAAAAGGCTCTGAATAAAGATGGATCATTTAGGAGTCTCTTAGAGGCACCTGAGGGATATAGATATGTTTGTAGACATTCTGGAGCTAAAAAGGAAGGCTGGAAGTACGATTTGAACATCTTCACTATACAAAGTATTTTGTCTTCCTCCTTTGTTAAATAAATTTTTGGCATAGTTATCCTGGTAAACTTTAAAGAAGGAACCTCTTTTTTAAGTGAAGATTGCTAGCCTCTGTTAGCTATTAAAAAGTCATTGGTACATAGTAGAATCCATCCTGGAAACAATTGTAATAACCTTGTATTCCAAGAGAATCAGAATTGAGTCTGAAGACTTTGATCAAACCTCAGTCTGTTCAGCTTGGCCAGAAATGTAACTCAAAAGCCCTGTCAGTTCTGTATCTTAATTTCTGGAACTAAATTTCTAAAGTACTCTTATATCCTAAGTCATTTACCTAGTCTCATCTATTTATCATAGACTCCTTGTTTGAGGAACGAAGTGTGTTATTCTTGAATCATACTTTAGAAGTATGGCAATCTCTAACAATGAAAAAGAAAATTATTTTTGTTCTTCTGGGTAGATACTTAGTAATGGGATGGCAGAACCAAATGGTAGCTCGACTTTAGTTCTTTGAGAATTCTCCATACTTCTTTTCCCAGAAGTTGTGTTAGAATGCATTCCCATCAGCAATGCAGAAGTGTTCCCTTCTCTCCACATCCACGTCAGCATCTGCAGATTTGGGACTTTGTGATGTGAGCTAATCTCACTGGAGTTAGGTAATATCTCAGAGTGGTTTTGATTTGCATTTCTCTGATGATTAGGGACAATGAGCATTTTTTTTCATGTGTTTGTTGGTCATTCATCTGTCATCTTCAGAGAAGTTTCAAGAGACTAAAAGTCAACCCTCCACTTGATCTCGCAATCCCATCACTAGGTATCTACCCAGAAGGAAAAAAAAATCATTTTACCACAAGGGCATTTGCACCAGAATGTTTATTGCCGCTCAGTTCACAATTGCCAAGGTATGGAAGCAATCCAAGTGCCCATCAACCTATGAATGGATTAACAAACTGTGGTATACTATATACATGGAGTACTATTCAGCCATAAGAAAAAATGGAGACTTTACATCTTTTTTTGTGTTTACCTGGATGGAGTTGAAACACATTTTTTTCTTAGTAAAGTATCTCAAGATGAGAAAAACATGCATCCAGTGTACTGAATACTAATATGAAACCAATATGTAAACAGCTACACACCCATATGAAAGAAAAAACATAAGTATAGTCTAGCCAAGGGGAGGAGAAGTAGGGAGGCAATTGGCCAGATCTCTCACCTAATATTCACAATGTGAGGGTGTTCAGCACACACACCCTGCCCCCCCAAGGGTTCAACTATAACTTGAACTTTACCTTAGAAATGAAAACAATATAACCTAAATATTTGTACCCTCATATTAATCTGAAATTAAAAAAAAAAAAGAATTCTTGAGTTTGCAGAATATGCAAAAAAAAAAGGAAAAAGATAATTTACCTTTGACTTGCAAGAGTACTTGGCACATCTGCCCCTCCTTCACTTAAATGATCTATAAAACCCTGTTTTATAATGGCTCTGTAAAAATAACTTAAGGCACGTCCTCAGTTTGAAGTAACTCTTACTTTCCTCATGTATAGCTTTTTTCATTGTGTTACAGAATGTCTTGTGCATTCCTAGAGTGGGCTAATTTTTTAAAACTTCTGTTAGCCCATTGGTTTCAGTGAACCTTGTATTTGGTTCTGTAGATGCGTAGCCAAAGAAGAATGCCCGGCATATTGTAAAAGCTGGTTGCCAGCGTTATTCCTAAAAGGTTTTCTGTCTGCCTTAATTGAATATAGATAGCATTGTCCACTATCTGTACATTGTTTTCATAGTCTGAAGTAAATGCTTCTGGAGACAAGAATATAATTTAAAAACTTCAAAATAGTGATATTGAACCGTGACTGTGCATTAGAATAATTTGCGGAAGCCTTTTCTGGATTGCAGGCTTTTCCCTCCAATCTACTGAATCAGAACATCATAAATTAGGTCTGGAATCCAAACATTACTTCAAATTAATAATTTACAAATAAATACATAATTGGCCAGTTTTGAAAAGTTATCTATCTTATTTGTTTTCAGGACTGAGAGTACAGTTGAAGGGTTCTGTAATTGGTGAGATTCATGAGATAATCACATACTATACAGCTAGAGATAAAATAATGGGAAATAAAGTCTTCAAACTCAAGTTTTGTGTATTAATTATATGAATATAGATTTTTTCCCCTCCAAACAGAAATCAAGTTCCATAGACTATATTAAGCAAAATACTGTAACGTTATTTTGAAATACTGAACAAGTCAAAGTCTTTTAAAACAAAAGATGACTTTGATAAAAATGTCTACAGAAATTGTAATGAATCAAACCTCAAGTTAAATTGGACTAGAAGTACTCTATAAAAAGAAAATCACTGGGTGGCACCTGTGGCTTAAAGGAGTAGGGCACTGGCTCCACATACTGGAGGTGGCAGGTTCAAACCTGGGCCTGGCCAAAAACTGCAAAAAAAAGAAAAAGAAAAAGAAAATCACTGTAGCATTAAAAACATGTCTTAGATAACTAAACTTCCTGCTTGGCAACTAATTTTCTGTTGACTGCTTTCTGCCTCAAGGTTTGTATATAGTCTTTGAACTGCAGAAGCCTCTTATGCATGATGACTCTTTCACATTGCATAGCCAGTTTTGGCATGTGCTGTGAGGTACATGTTTCCTACCTGCTTCTGTTGGTTGCAGGGATGGGTGCTGGATATTTTACCATGGTATTTTCAGGATTGTGGGCTTGGTTTTTCATAATTGATAGTCCTTTCTCCTGATTTTATGTTAATAGAAATAACTATGCAAAATATCTCTTTTGCATCTCATTTAGATACTGTAAATGAAGCTGTGAGGTCATGTATTTCCTGCCCCAGTCCCTCATCTTCCTATAGTGTGCTGGAAGGTGTTACCAACATTTTTCTTCATGTGGGATGGTTTTGTGTGGCTGTTCTTAATTTCTTATAAACAATTATTAGTAATTGTTATTCTGTATATTCTTTCATTCTCATAATGCATGTTTTTGAAAGTGTATTGTTTTACTGAGTAATTTGCTTCTACCTTTGATGTTTAGAAATATTTGATATTTCATGGGATGGGTTTGAAGTGCATCAGTACCTTGACTGCTGCTTATATGTTGTTTAATAATTCTATTAGACATGGTCAAGAACTGGTCCTGCCAGATTTCACTGCAGGATCTAAAATGTAGGTGGTTTCTTTTCATGTTAGTTTTTATCTTTTGATGCCTCAGGAAAGGTCTGTCTTCTATCTAAATAGTAATTTATGCTTATAAAGTAGATTAGATTTAGAAATGTAGCATAATCTGAATGTGTGACCAGTATGCCATACTTTTTGTCTAGAATAGTGGTTCTCAACCTTCCTAATGCCATGGCTCTTTAATACAGTTGCTGTGGATTGCAACCAACAGGTTGAGAACTGCTGGTCTAGAGGAAAACAATTGATTATGCAATGTGCTTGGCTTTATAGTACTCATATTTAAAAAGAGTCTATTTTCTAAGGCTATGTTAGCATACTAAAGAGATGTTTGAAGATATACTGCCTGCATAGTAGGCCAAGAATAAAAGCAGTTTTCAAAGTGTTCAGATGTTGGATTTTTTTCGTTCACTCAACCTTGGCAAAAAAATTTTCCCATTTGTTTTGTTGACCATGTATCCCTAGTGTCTGCATTGTCCTTAGGGCATTATAGGCTCTTGATAAATATTTGAGTAGAATAAACATTTATAAATATTTAAGGGTCATAGTCATTTTGTTAGTATTTTACCCATTCAGAAGATGTTGTAAGTCTTAAGTTTTAAGAATACTCCAATTGTAGGCTAGCCTGTTTATGTATGCATATTAACAGACATTTGTGAATGAATATAATAGCTACTTTGTTTATACCAAGTGATGCTTTCTAATTTTTCTTTATTTTGTAACTTTGAATAGCCAACATTAGTTTATTCTTATTAATTGAGGATTCTAGTTGACCAAGTGCAGTTTTGTTGATTCTTTGTTGAGATACCTTACTTAATGCTTGTTGATACTGTTTTTCTTAATAAAAGAAAGTTTTGGGGAGGCTTACATCTAGAAGTTGTCATTATGAATATCACTTTGTCCAGCAACTCTTTAAATATTTGGATTGTGTATGAGCTTATTGTGGTTGTTTTTTTTTTTTTAAATGGTCTATACTTTGTTGATTATTTATAATGCAAAAACTTTCTGAGCCTCAGAAAGTTTTGAGTATACATCTGTGGGAGTATTTTTTTTAGGAGAATCTAAAAGAGATTTACTTATCTTTTTTAAACTTTCTGTGCCCACTCGAGTTTTTGTTGTTTTGTCTTCTCTTAATTAGCTTGTATATCAGGTTTAATGTTGATGAACTAGATATTAAGTGTCACCCAGTGTTCTTGATGATAATTTGTATTCTTTAAAATCAGTGTTACATATTGATGTTAATGTGTATTTTTTTGGTAGGCGTATTTGACATTATCTTAAGTGGGTGTAATGATATATTAGTGGTTTACATTGCCTGAGATGTTATACAAATTCTATACATATGATATTACATACATTGTAAAACAACAATTATATTTCATAGATGAGCTTGAACACAGGCTGTTAAAGAGGCACTTAAATAAAACGATTATTGAAGAATCTGTGAAGGCAACAGTTTTACCGTCTATGACAGTTCTCATAGGGTTTGTTTTCGGTGGCTGGTTCTCAAGTTCAAATCTCATTCTGAGATAACTAGTGGTGTGGTGTTCTGACATTAATACATTGGACTTCTGCTTTCATTTAAAAAAAGATGTGTTCTATTAAAACTGTTCTATAATGCTTTTGATTTAGTTGAAGGCTTAAAAATCTAAACTGTTGTATAAATAAAAAATATACATAGCATAACTTGATTAAATTCATCACATTCTCTATTCTCAACTATCTCAAGAAAATAACCCAATAACATGTCAGTTGTCAGCAGTAAGTGTTGAAAGTAATTCTAGTTGGTAGGCTAGTGCATTTCATTTACACAGTATACAGGAATATTCACCATTGCGGTATACCTTGCATTACCTGGAAAATATTTTAAGATGCTTTTATGTGTCTCTAAACATAATGCATTAATTTTCTCACTCTCTTCTTACAGCATTTTCAGTTAGCTTTGGTTGACTGTAATCCCTGCACTTTGTCCAATGCTGAAAGTAAGTATTATTAAGTACCATAGTTTCCTACTTATATTCAGATCACTTAATTGCTAATAATGGTGATAATGTTATATATAAATTCTGTGCAATTTTTTGTTTTAGAATTGTTGAGTGTAACTATATTGGTTGCCATGGCTACTTATACAAATGGAACATGTGAGACCAGATATTGTGAACAGCCTGTGTCTAAAATAGATAGGCCAGTGATACGTGTTGTTGAATTAAAATTATCTGCACTAATAAACAACATTGATTATTTCATGTAGTAATTATATTATAGATTACTTCAGTGATTAAAAACAGGGGTTGCCAATCTTTTAGGAAAAATGAGACTTCAAAGATTCTTATGTGATAGTTTACTCATTCCTGCTGTGTGGTATTAAAATTATTAGTAATGATGACGACATATTTTATGATAGTCTCACATATCATACATAAAGTTTGAAGTGACATTTTTTTCAATTATTTAAAAAGGTGCATTTGTGAAGTATATTCTAACAGTGATTTTCTTCAATTTTTTTTTGCTTCTATGTAGATTTCTTTTCAAAAATAGATTGGGTTTAACTGTAGTATGTTTAAGAATATGTTGGTATATTTGTTTATCCAGTGTGCTTTAGTGTATCCAGTAAAAATATTTAAGAATGAATATTCTTTTAAGGTTCCTTAAAAACTTTCCTACTTGAAAAATAAAAAATTCAATTAGAGTGTAAGAAAAATTGAGCAATTAATGAAAATTTCAGGTTATTGAAAGGATTCTAGATTTTAGAACATCAGTATTTTGCTGTAAATTACTTGTTTTTTTCTTTTAACTTTATAGATAGGTGTTAGTAAAAAGTACTGTGTTTAGAAATACCAAAGGAAATTATTGAATCATTGAAAAAGTTGTAGAATTTTGACTATAACATGGATTAAGAAAGAGCATGGATTAAATCATTACCAAACCAGGCCAATTATCTCATAGAGTAAATTTCCTGAGAAAACATAAAATATTTCTGTTTTCTTAAATGAAAGCCAGGATTTGGTACTAAACAGCATGTTTGTAGGATAAATGTTAAAAAGGTAACAAATGCAATAATACTTTATAGTTTCTCAGATAATGTTAGATTTTAAAGATAACTCTTGATGTAGTAACTTATAAAGTGTTAATTTATACTTTTTTCTTAATTTTGTATCCAGGTTGTATCAGTCATCTTTGATATGAATCCTCAAACGTCTTTTAAAATTGGTTTATGAGAATAAGAAAACAGTTGATTTTTATTTATTTCATTACTGTCTGATATGTAAAAGTTGAGTTTGATTACTGTCAGTTTGGATGATAACTTCTGAGACCTATTTCTTAAATGTCAAACTAAATGTTTTGGTAAATCCTCATTTTACTGTGCTCTGTTGAGGTTAAATCTCAGTAGTAGTTCATAATTTGTGAGAGGAAAACATCTACATAGGTAGGTGAGTGCCACAGGGCAGAAAACCTTCATGTTGACTTTGAAGACTGTAGTTTGAACCATCACGAACACATCTGCAAGTTTGCTGTGCCTCTCTTTCTGTTGGCTTTTGAACAGGAAAATAAGTAGAAGTAAGAGAGATTAGAATCTGTTTTGCCAAGGACTTTCTTGGGATTTTGAATGCTAAAAGATTGGTCACTGTAATGAGAAGGCATGTGCTATGTTTAGACTGTAGGGCATTCTATGATAGTTCAGTTCATTTGGATAGTTTGTTTTAGATAGTCTGCACAATTGTTTGATAACATAATAGTGCCTGATGTCTCACTGAGCAGTAATAAATGTGGAGTACCTACTTTATTGTTTTTATAAAGGTTATTTCTCTTGGAGTTTTTATGTCATCACTGATATATAATTTGGTTTAATAGATTTTTTAAATTAAATGTTGACTTTACTGTTTTTTGATTTGGAACTTGGTTTTTAAATACCGTGTTTCAAAATGTATAGATTTTATAAAAGTTTTTCCCTATATGCTTAATGTTACCATTTTGAACTTTGTAAAACATATCACCTGCTATGGATTTAATACTAATTTTAATAATTACATTGACAGAAACTGTATTTGATAATGACCAACACTGAATACATGTGGTTTCTTGTGTTTGTGTTTTAGACTGTATATTCTATTTTATAAAAAGCAAACGAAAGTTATGTTCCTCTATTACTTAAATCTCTGTGGTATAAACCATGCTTAGTTTTTATGTACATTTTATGTTATTCTTACTTAATTTACCTCAAACTCTGCTGTGCTGTTATTGATTTCTTTTTTCATCACTCTTTCCAGTTCAATTTCACATTGCCCACTTATATGAAACCCAGGTAAGTGTTTTAACTTACCCTATTTAAAACCAAAAAATTATCAGTTCTACTATGCTTTAAGTTAGGAATATACATATAATTTAATGGAGTTCTGGGCATTACTTCTTAGATAAATTTTATATTTTAATGTTCATTAAATGTGATCAAGATGTTGCTTAGTGAAATAGTTATTTTATGGAATGTTTCTTGTATACAAAGAAGTTTCATTTAAATTGTTTGCCTCTAAATTTGATCCATTTGCAAGTTTTAAATGGCTATATTTAAGAGATCTTTTATTCTTAAAATGCCATGTTTTCTTTTTCAAATGTTTTTAGGTGGTTATTGTAATGTACTGTTTTTAAATAGTTTCTTTTGCTTTTTCTTAAGATTGAAATGGATCTTCTATATGCCACTCTTTGAAAGGAATTTTATAGTCACCTCTTGATGTCCTTACCATTACTTCATGGGTGCTTTATTTTAAAGACTTTTCTAGTTTCACTTTAGAACATTTTATTTTTGTGTATGTCAGATTTTGCTTAATTATATGGTAGAGTGTAGAGCATATTAACTTTAGGCAGTATGGAAAGTCAAGAATAAATTTGTATGGGATTAAAAATTAGTTGTTCATAGGTTATACAAACAAATTTTGTAACAGCTTGTTAGGGGAAAAAAAAACTGAGTATATAATTTGTAAGGTCCGTTTTTATGTTTTGGTCCAAGTCTAATAATATGGCATTCACGCACTTGCCATATAAGCTCATGCCCAGCAGAAACAAAATTCTGCTATATCCCATTATTTATATTGTTGTAGGATATAATTAAATAGTTTGAGGTGATTTATGCTGCTGGTTCCCAAACCCAACTATGTAGCAGAGTCATCTGGGAAGCTTTATACATCAGAGCTATCATGGGGAGCTTTAAAAAATTGCCACCCCGCCCCTTTCCAAATCTCTGAAACAGAATTGATGTATTGATGTAGGTTGAGTTCTGATTTTGTTTTCCCTAGCTTTTCTAGATGTCTGTGATATTGAGGTATTTTGATGGAAATGGAATTTAGTTTATTTGACTACTTTGAAACTTGCGTTCCAGTGTTTTTGATGAGGGCTGTCTGTTGGTTTTATTATTTAATCCTGTGAAGATAATGTGGGGACAGGGCCCCATTTCCATTGGTTCTTTCAGTTGGTATACCATCTTAATATTCATCCAGATTAAAGAAAACAAAAAGAAAAACTCATGGCAAACAGAGTTATGTAATTACTAGATGACAAGAAGATGACACTGTAAGCATATGAAAGAATTGAAAAATCTCCAGTCCAGTGATTAATAAGAATTTTTACTTTTAGGTGAAAAATTAAGAAAAGCAAGATGGCCTGCCTAACTACTTATAAAAAGTTAGTTTTTACAGTTCAATGATTTATACCTACAGATCTAATTTATGGATATAGATTTGAAAAATTTTAGTAGTCAGATGTGGTTAATGGCTACTGCTAAGTAACCAATAATTCAAGTTTCTCTATATAGAAAGAAGTCTTCCCACTAATAAATGAAGAAAAGGAATTCAGTATCATTTCAATATCCCTGAGGGCCCTGTCCCTATATTACCTTCATAGGCTTAAGCAGTGAGATCATAATTAAAACTGAAAAGTGGTAGAATACTTCTTTACCTAGAATATTTAAAGGAAGACCTCTTGGATAGGAGCTGTTTGGGTTGAATCCTGAAAGCAGAGAAAGAGCAGTGCGGCGTGTCTGTACGTGTGTGTATGTATTGATGTTTCTAGGCCATTCCATATCAGAGATGTTAGCAAATTCAATGGTTTTTTAGTATAGAGCTTACAATGTTTAAAAGACAAAAAAGAGATCTTTTGTAGAGATAGAAGTGTAGAATTCTAAAAAGTTTTTTTTTTGTTGTTGTTAAATTTAATCATACACATTTAGGTTTGTGTAATTTTAATGAGATCTTATCTTTGGACCCCTGTTTTTTTCTTTTATGGTCTTAATAGACAAAGCTGTTAATGTTTGAGTAGATTTAAAAAATTAGTTTCTTATGAAGTTTCTATGTATATTGACATTCATAAAGAAACTTAGCTTCTTTATATAGTCATGTATTACATAGTGATATTTCAGTTAAGGATAAACTGCCTATATGATGATGGCCCCCTAGGATTATAGTAACATAGTGTTACTATATCTTGTCTGTGTTTAGATTCACAAATACTTACCATTGCATTACAGTTGCCTGTCATATTCACTAAGGTAACATGTGGTCCAATTTGTAGCTTAGAGATGATAGACTATGCCATAAAGTAGGTATGTTGTAGGTTATACCAACTAGGTTTGTGTGAGTATACTTTATGATGTTTGCACAACAATGAAATCACTTAACATGTTTCTTAAACCATATCCCCATCATAAGTGATGCATAACTGCGACGTGTCATATCTCTAAGTAAATATATCATAAATTATCCTTAAACATTTATATTGATGAATTAATTTATCTTCTCTATATTATAAGCCGAGACCTCCCGACTTTTTTTTCTAATGCTTATGATAGTATTAACTGACCCTCTTTTCTTTTTCTTGATTTTAATAAAATAATATGAGCATTTCACCATCTTGATTCTTATTAGCTTTTAATACTTAAAAATTTAGGGATTCTCCCTTTCTATTCTATTATTAAAATATTAGTCATTTTTGAATAGAAAATCCAAAATGGAAATTTCTAAAAGTATGCACAGTGAGGTATCCTCTTTCCTTCATTTCCCCAGGCACTTATTCCCTTCTCTAAAGCCACCAGTATTACCAGTGGTTTTTATGTCCTCCTGGAGATATTCAGTTCATATACAAACAAATCTACATATGTCTCCATATATATTCTTTGTTTGTATTGATTTTATTCAAATGATAGGCAATTATGTATATACTTTCCTGACCTTGCTTTAATTTTTAGCTTTATCTTAGAAATTATCCCACATTGGTACATGTGGTACTACATGATAATCCCTTTGCATAGATATACTGTAACTAATTTAACTCATCCTCTTGGGGAATAATTACAAACAATGTTATTATGAGTAAACACTGTTTATAAGAATTGTTTCAATTTTTATATTGTCTTTTTTTTTTTTTTTTGAGACAGAGTCTCTGTTACCCTGGGTAGAGTGCTATGACATCATAGCTCACAGCAAACCTCAAACGCTGATGTTTAAGCAATCTTCTTGTCTTAGCTTCCTGAGTAGCTGGGACTATAGGCACACACCACTATGCCTGTTTTTTTCTATTTTTAGTAGACACAGGGTCTGAATCTTGGTCAGGCTGGTCTGGAACTCAGTGAAGTCAACAGTCCACCTGCCTCACCCTCTCAGAGTGCTAGGATTACAGTTGTGAGTGACTGTGCCGGCCTCAACATTGTCTTCTAACTATCAAATATTTATTCCAAAACACTATATACTGATCTCATCTAAATATCTTAAATCTAAAAATTCCAAATAAAATTCTGCTTGATATATAGTAAGTATGTCATGAATACATATTCATTATTTCATGAATTCAAGTATTATTCAATGTAATGAAATCTATTGACAAAATAAAAATGAATGTTAGGAAAACTAACAGTATGTGAGGAAGGAAATAAGGAAAATGTTTCAAAAAAACTAATATTAAGATATGGCTTAATTAATAGGTCAGAATCTTGGAATTTTGAAAAAATTAAGGAAAAGATAAACCCTACTAATTGATCAAGGGGCTAAAAGGGAGAATAAGCACAGATACACAAAATAACATAATCATGGAAACAAAAGAAATTGAAATGTTCATTAGAGACTGCTTTGAAGACCTCTATGCAAATGAGTTTGAGAACGTGAATGAAATGGACTATCTCCCAGGGAAATTCAGATTAGTAGAGTTGACCTTATTAGAATTAGTAAGGGTATAGAAAGGCAATTTCCATAAAGAAATAGAGGAAGTTATTAAGTAATACCTTACAGAAAGCACCATACCCATATCGTTTTACAGGAGAATTCTACCAAACCTTTAAAGACTAGATAATTTCAATGTTTTATGAATTATTGCAGAGTATTGAGCTGGAAGAAAAACTTCCTCATTTGCTCCTGCTCTTTGGGGGTGGGGTGGTTATAACAGATTTTAATCAGACCTTGAGAGACATTTGTTTGATAATAGTAAAGGTCCTTTCTCACTTATTGATTTCTATGGCATGTTTTTAAAAAATACAATACAAATGTGCCAGGTGTCATGGCTCATGCCTATAATCCTAGTACTCTGGAAGACTGAGGCCAGGGGATCGCTTAAGTCCAGGAGTTTGAGACCAGCTTGAGCAAGAAGGACACCCTGCCTTCACTAATAGTAGAAAAACTAGCCTAGTGTCATGGTGGGCACCTGTAATCTCAGCTACTAGGGAGGCTGAGGCAAGAGGATTGCTTAAGCTCAAGAGATGGAGGTTGCTGTGAGCTATGATGATACTACAGTATTCTATTCAGAGCAACAGAGTGAGACTCTGTCTAAAAAATAAATTAAAAAACTGTAATACAAATGAAAATGCCTGATTTTTACAGCCCATAGTGCCTGAATATTTCATTTTTAAATACATAACATAAATTTTACCATTTTAACCATTTTTACATATACAATTCACTTGGCATTAAGGTTATTTACATAATAGTGTAGCCATCACTGCCATCCATCACCAGAACTTTCACTTCATCCCAAACTCAAACTCTGTATCCATTAAGCAGTAACTCTCCATTACTGACTGAATCCAGTTCCAGGTAACACTATTCAATTTTGTGTTCTCTGTGATTTTGACTACGCTGAGTATTTCATATAAGTGGAACCACAGAATATTTGTCATTTGGTATCTGATTTACTTCACTTACCATAATGACTTTAGGGATTATACATGTTGAAGCATGTGCCAGAAATTTGCTCCTTTTTAAGACTGAATAATATTCCATTGTATGGGAAAACCACATTTAGTTCATGATTTCATTTTTTTTTGGCTGGGGCTGGGTTTGAACCTGCCACCTCTGGTATGTGGGACCAGCGCCCATGAATTCATTTTTTGGTAGACCCTTGAGTTGGTTCTACTTTTCTGTGATTGTGAGTAATACAGTTCCAATGTGGGTATGTATGAGACCATTATTTCTGTTACTACTTGTTTTTATACTGTAGGTATTAGCCAATGTAGTTAGACAAAAGAGAAAAATCAATTAGAGGCATGAATTAACATACAGAAATTTATAGCCTTCAGCAGCAATAGTGTATAACCTTAGAACTCATTTACAGTATCAACAAAGTAGGTTAGATATTTAGGAATAAGTTTAAAACATGTACTGTGACTGAACAGTCTAAAGATCTTGATTCTCCATAAGTTAATTTATGAACGTGACAGAAGTATAAGTACAGAAATACCAATGAACTTTTGTTAGGAATTAGCTAAGTTGATATACAAAAACATGCTAGAATATGTTTATCCATATACAGGATAAAATGTATATGTGTATGATTGTATAGGTGTCAAATATTAAAATATATAATAAAACTTACATAATTAAAAGTCTGGTAGTGACATATGAAGACAAATCTGTAAGTGGAATATCCTGAAAAGTGCAGGAATAGACCCAGGTACATATAGAAATTGAATGTATGATAAAAGTGATATCTTCAATTCCTAGGGCTAAGATGAGTTTATTAAATAAGTGATTATGAGACCATTTGGGAAAAAGTAAAATTAGGCCCCTAACTCTAACCATTCACAAGAATAAACTCCAAATGAATTAAGGTCAAATGTAAAAATGATACTGTGCATTACTAGACAAAAACATTACGAAATCCTTCTTGAACCTGATGTATGGGAAAAGAGGTTTCTACTTATAGGTCCACATTCACAGGCAATAAAAATAATGGCCTATCTAAACAATATAAGGATAATTTCTGCATGTCAGAAGCGAAACAAACTCACCATAAATTCAAAGGACACTTGAGAAAGTGAGAGGAAAGGTTTTGCAACATGCACCATTGACAGAATGCTAATACCTTAACATGTAACAAACTCTTAAAATCTGAGGGACAAACAAAACCCTAGTGATAAAAATGGGGAAAAACACATGAACAGTCATTGCTGATAAAAGATATAAAAAAAACCCTTAATCTTATGGAAAAGAATGCAGACTTACTGAGAGATGATGCAGTTTAAAAGCAGAACTGAAATAATAATTTCTTACCTATCAGTTTGGTAAAAATTAAAAGTGTATATGGGGAAACAGGCATTCTCTTTCCTTGTGTAAAAACAAATTGGTACAGCCTTGCTGGAGGAGCATTTGGCACAGATCTTCACAAAACTGTGTATCTTCACTTTGAGTCAACAATCCTACATCCAGGAATCTGCCTTGAAAATACACCTCCAAAAATATGAAGAAATAGGCATAAGGATGTCCATTGCAACATTGTATTTTTAAAACACTGGAAACAACCCAAATTCCTTTTTTTAAAAATTAAATCATAGCAGTGTACATTGATGCAATCATGAGGTACAATGTGCTGGTTTTACATACAACTTAAAATGTTTTCATCAAACTGGTTAACATAGCCTTCACGGCATTTTCTTAGTTATTGTGTTAAGACATTTATATTCTACACCTAAATATAAATAGAAGCTTTCTTCTACTATGTAAATATGATAAAGATTACAAACATAACACCTCATACTTCTCATTAGGAGACTCTGAGAGGTTTCTTATTACTAAATAGTCTAGGCTGAGCTGTCCTAGGCCAGTCCATTTCTTTTTTACTATATCAAACTTGTAATTTGGCCCGAAAGCTCCTCTCCCTCTCAGCTTTCTCTGTCTGGCAACCTATGCTTTAAAAATCCTTATCAGTTTGTGACAAGACACATTCAAAATTCATGCAGAAAAGAAAAATATTTCTCCTGTTTTTCCCTTTCCCTTCTTCTCTACCATAAAACAAGCACAACATGCCCCAGACAGACGAACACATAACCAAGTCTACAGAAATCTGAGCTCTGGCCCATGCAAACACGCACATGTTTGTATCACCCTGCAGAACACTCAGGATCTTAGGCAAAACTATCTCCTGTACCATGGGGATGATTTCACTGTTTTCTTTAAGCGAATTTTATGAACCCGCAGGATTTAGTCATGTGGTTTTCCCTGAACAAAAGGCCAGTCTACTGAAAAGTGAATTTGAGTTTCAATCTTTACAGGAAAAGGTAGCTTGCATTCTAAAATCACTATTTTACCCAGCTTTTATTCAGTAAATTAAAAAATAAACTAGGGAGTAAATTTCAACTACAGGAAGCCATAAAAGATATAAATAACTTTTTTTTTAAATTGCTGCAATGAGGGGCGGCACCTGTGGCTCAAAGGAGTAGGGCGCCGGCCTCATAAGCCATAGGTGGCAGGTTCAAACCCAGCCCCGGCCAAAAACAATAATAATAATAAATTGCTGTAATGAAATATGGAGCAATAATAATAATAATGCAAAAAAAGTAACATTCACATTGTCAGATAAAAGTATGTCTATCATAGAATGCTTTGACTCTGAGGTTCAGTATGGAGTCATCAGTTAACTTCTTCTTATTGGTTTTATTTTTTTAACTTTTAAAACAAGAAAAAAATCCTATGAATAAATTGAGAATAACCTGCAAGAAAGCTTTAAGAAGTTTAAAGCAAGAAAATTATAGTATCATACCAATAAATATTATTGTAAAAATGTTGAAGAATGAGCAAATAGAACAGTATATCATAAAAATGATAATATGTAGTAGTATTTGACCAAAGAGGATTTATCCTAAGAATATGAGAATGATTCAATATCAAGAAATCTTTCAATGTAATTCATCACATGAATGTATCAAAGCATGTTATTAGTAAAAAAAAAAACTTTAAGTGAAAATATAAGTGGAAGTTTTCTTCTACTATATAAATATGATAAAGATTTCAAATATCAATAGCAAACATCATTATAAATAATAAAATGAGAATGCCATTTTTATTAAATCAAGAACAAAAAAGACATGTTCATTATCACCATGATTCAACATTAGTTTGAACAATATATTGAAATATAAAATATTAAAAATAAAACCACTTTCAAAATAAAATAAAATATTGAAATATTTTATTGTAAATATTTGAAAAGAGGAGGTGAAATGTATCATGTCTTAGTAGTACAATTTTGTTCATGGAAAATCCAAGAAATATCATAATATTAGAACAAATTGGAAAATTTTATGAAATATAAATACTGATAAGAAAGGCACAAGGACCATATAAAGGAAACTATAATATTTTATCAAATAATCTAAAGTGAGGTCAGAAAGACCATCAAAAGATATAGGAGGGAAGGGAAAAACTTTATACCATAAAAATGACATTTTCCTCAATTGTAAACATGTATAATTAATGAACTTCAAATTAGGATTTAAGTAGAGTTTTTATTTAATTGGATACACAATTTCAAGGTTGTATGTCCGATAATAAACATAAAATGATGGGGAAAGAGTAGTAAAGGAGGACCTTGTTACCAAAAAAATAAGTCATTCACTAATGCTACTGCAGTACAAACAGCTCCATTGTGACTTCGGGAATTTTAGAAAAATTAATAAAATTCCTGGAACAACATAAAGAACCCAGAAATAGATCTCAGTACATGCAACAAGGCAACATGCTATATGAAAAAGGGCAGATTTTACTCTAGTAGGGAAAAAATAGTTAGTATAATAATAATAAGTGGTACTCGTACCAGCACCATGTGCTATTCATAAGAAAGAGAGTAAAGATGGATCCCTGTCTCACACCATATTCAAAGGTAACGTTCTGATTGACTAAGGCACTAAAATAATGAAAACAGGTTTATTTACTTATTTATTTTGAGACAGAGTCTCACTATGTTGCTCTTGGTAGAATGTCCTGGTGTGATCATCTCACAGCAACCTCAAATTCTTGGGCTCAAGCTATTCTTTTGCCTCAGTCTCTCAAGTAGCAGGGACTACAGGTGCTTACCACAATGCCCCACTATTTTTTGGTTGCGGATGTCATTGTTGTTTGGCAGGCTGGGGCTGGGTTCGAACCTGCCAGCTCCAGTGTATGTGGTTGGCGCCCTAGCTGCTGAACTACAGGTGCCAAGCCAATAATGAAAACAAGTTTTAAAAGAAATTAAGGCCATATATATATGGAAACAAGCGCACTCTCTCTCTCTCTATGTATATAGATAGATAGATAGATAGATAGATAGATAGATAAACTTCCACATGTTAAAAATAACACCATAAACAAAATCAAGAGGCAAATAATAAATTAGGAAAGAGCATTTGCAACAACGCTTATAGGCATAGACTTTACAGTTATTATCTATATATCAAAGAGCTCTTTAAGTTGAGAATCAAAAGACAATCCAGTAGAAAAGTGAGTATAATATACAAAAAGCAGTTACTAGAAAGCCTTCCAAAGTATCCACACACACATATGAAAACATCGTGTACCCGGGAACCTTGTGTAGTGCTTGGGGCAGGCTCTACCCGGGCCTCAGTTTTGTCAGAGGATCCTTTCAAGGACTAAGTGCTAATATATGTAAAGTGCTCCATATACAGCCTGGATACAAAGTAAGCTCCACACAGAACAAGTCATTATGTAAGTGCTTGCTGACGTTAAGAATCAGGGAAATGCAAATTAGAATGACAGGGCAATGGCCCGCCCCACCCATCAGGTTGGCAAATAATAGGAGAGCAATTACACTGCTGGTGGGGATTCAGGGAAAACAGCTCATTGCTAGTGGAAACAGGCTTTGTCACGTCATTTTTGGAGCACAGTCTGGCAATATTTCCTAGCATTTTAAATCTAAGAATGCTTTGACTCATCATTTCAATTTCTGGAAGTCTACCCTGCAGAAATGAAGCCCTCAGTACAGGGATATTCACTGCATGTTCCTGTTGAGATGGAAAGTAACAGGAAACAGAGAACTCACTGTCAAAAGGCGAATGCTTTAAATGATGGCCTGTTCTAACCTTGTAATATTGGGCAATCTTTAAGTAGAGCTTTACCAGCTGACTTGAGGAGATTTTCACAGTATGTGTTTATGTATTTATTCTGAGACAAGGTCTCACTCTTTTGCCTGGGCTAGTGTGCGGTGGCATCGTAATAGCTCACTGTAATCTCGATCTCCTGGGCTCAAATGACCCCATCTGCTTGCCTCAGTCTCCTCAGTAGCTGGGACAATAGGCATGGGCCATCACACCTGGCTAATTTTTCTCACTTTTATAGAGTGGGCCTTGCTCTTGACCACGTTCGTATTGAACTCTCGGCCTCAAGTGATCCTCCCGCCTTGGCCTCCCACAGTGCTAAGGTTGCATGCAGGTTTGAACCACTGTGCCCAGCCTGATTTTCACAGTATGTTTTTAAGTGATAAGCAAACTTCAGAGCATGTATGGGGGAAAACATCTTTCTAAAGCAAATAGTGACAACACTTACATACATGTATATGCATTTGTATACTGTTATATGAACACCAGAATGTAAGACAATCTACACATGGGGGGTGTTGATTATCTACCTTTATTGTATGTTCTGGTTTATATATATTTTTGTAAGAAATTCAAGCACAAAAAAATATATAGGAATGAGGACTGAAACGATCTGAAATCCCGCTACCTGGAGATAATCACCATTAATGTTTTAGAATTGCTCATTTATACATCTCTTTACACATACTCACAATTTTAGGTAGACGAGTTGAATGCTGCTTTTTATCCTTGTTCCTTTATATATAAAGAAAACACAATAAAGCTAGTCTCACTTGGGTGAGCCTTTGCTTTGAGTGTTTACTATGTGATTAGAGGTCTGGATTAAAAGTCAGGGGATGCTGAGAAGTGACGGCTCTTGTCAGTTAATTAACTACCATAAATTTGAGCAAGTCATTTTAATTCTCTGGGCTCCAATTTCTCTCATAAAATGGAGATTAGGTAGGTGAAATCTGAGGCTCCTTTCTGTTCCATCAAATACAGGAATATTCAAAGGACCTATATTGTTAGCTGTGATAAAATCGGAGCGATGTACGGGTAGAAAGACACAGGCTGTAGAATCAGACAGCACTGAGGTGAAATACCAAGTTGGTTATCACTGTACATCTTTGGGCTAGAGAGTTAAACCCTCCAATGAGGCCCCTTGCTTGAGAAATGAAGAAATAACAATTACTTTATAGAATTGTAGGGATTGACAGAAAAATATATATAAAGCACTAAGCACACATGTATGCTACATGCTTACTGCTTTATGCATATATGTATGCTTAGTGTTTATGTATATTTCACATGCTTGGTGCTTTATGTATACATGCACATTTATGCGTGAGAGTATATACAGCAATATGCACAGTATATAAATATGCCTTTATAGTTATATGCATAGCTATAAATGTTTATATATTATATAAAGTTATAATTATGTATTATCTAATTTATGTAATATATAATACACAATGTTTATGTAGTATGCCTAGCATATGAATTTGTAAGTATAACACATAACTATATCAAGACACATGCATATGTACATATAAATATACATAACAGCACCCTTTCAGATCTAATGTTAATTAAAAGATAAAATATTTTTAAATGTTATTTTTGTTGCTGTTGTTTCAGGTTAATTTGTGGCTACAAAGAATTAGGTTACAATGTTTGCATTTGTTAGGTAGAGTCTCTCTTATAATTATGTCCTCGCCCCAAGAGGTGTGCCATATACCCAAACATTATGCCCACTAAGTGGGTTTACACCCATCCTCCTCCCACCTCCCCTCTCCTCCAACCTCAACCTTGAATTAATTTCAGTTTTTCTCTTATGTGGGCATGTATTAGATTGTCTACTGACTTTGTATTAGTATTGAGTACATTGGATTCTTGCTTCTCCATTCTTGTGATACTTCACTAAGAAGAATGTGTTTTAACTCCATCCAGGTTAATACAAAAGATGTAAAATCTCCATCTTTTTATGGCTGAATAGTATTCCATGGTTTATATATACCATAGCTTGTTAAGCCCTTCCTGGGTTGGTGGGCATTTAGGTTGTTACTACATTTTGGTGATTGTAAATTGAGCTGCAATAAACAATCTAGTGCAAATGTCCTTATGATAAAATTATTTTTTTCTTCTGGGTAGATGCCTCATAATGGGATTGCAGGATCAAATAGGAGGTCTAATTTGAGTTCTTTGAGGATTCTCCATACTTCCTTCAAAAAGGTTGAATTAGTCTGCAGACCCACCAGCAGTATAAAAGTGTTCCCTTCTATCCATATCCATGCCAGCATCTGCAGCTTTGAGACTTTGTGATGTGGGCTATTTACATCACCACCTGGGGTTAGGTGATATCTCAGGGTGGTTTTGATTTGCATTTCTTTGATGACCAGAAATGATGAGCATTTTTTTGAATGTTTGTTAGACATTTGTCTGTCTTCCTCAAAGAAGGTTCTGTTTATATCTCTTGCCTAGTAGTAGATGAGATTGCTCTTTTTTTGTTGACTAATTTGAGTTCTCTATAGATTCTAGTTATCAATCAACCCTTTGTCAGATTCATACTATGCAAATACCTTTTCCCATCTGAACATTGTCTTTTTGCTTTGTTTGTTGTGTTCTTAGCTGTGCAGAAGCTTTTCAGTTTAATTAAATCCCATTTGTTTATTTTTATTGTTGCAATTACCACTGAAGTCTTTGTCATAAAATCTTTCCCCAGTATGACATTATCAAGAGTTTTTGCCCACACTTTCTTCTAAGATTTTTATCATTTCATGTCTTATATTTAAATCAATTATCCACCTTGAGTCAATTTTTACAAGTGGTGAAAAGTGTGGGTCCAGTATCAGTCTTTTACATGTGGTTATCCAGTTCTCCCAGCACCAGTTGTTGAATAGGGATTCTTTTCCCCACTATATGCATTTGTTTGGTTTATCAAAGATCAAGTAGCACCTGGAGATTG